>PVJH01033024.1:0-21980 GCA_004026705.1 Nesogale talazaci
AAATAAATAAATAAATAAATAAAAATGTCCAAAGACAAGCATTTAACCAGTTTTAAAAATATTTCTCTACCAGGGAAACTTCCGGTTAATGATGCCAGTATAGTCTTCTGGTGGAAGATAAGTTTTATTTCTATTTTCCTGTTGCCCAAGTTAGCAACAGGCATGCCATTCCCATCTCATTAGCTCCTGAAGACACAAGGGAGAGGGAGCCGTTGGTGTGAACCTCGGCTTAGCTCCTCCCTCCCTCCTTCTGTGTTCAACGACTCCATGCCCAGAACCCAAGGTTCCGACCTGTTCTTTCATCCCCAGGAGAGGAGGGCCTGGTGTGCCCAACAGTGACAGTATTGCCCCCATTAATAACTAACTGCCGGATGGAGGAACCCCCATTTCATCCTCCAGTGTGACGGACAAGTGGCATTCGTATTGTTGCCTCTTTAGCGTGGCCCCCCAAAGTAGTCGCTAGGGGCACATTGTATCAAAGTGCCTGAAGGCCAGCCCCTGACAGCAGTGGTGCCTGGGTCAAGGCCAAGGCTGCTGACCAGCCAGCAGCAGGTGCTCGCCAGTGTTTCCAAGGCTCTCCTCCCTGAAGGGCACGGCAGCTTCTGCCTCCTGGGGGGTTTATAACGCCTATCTTACTATGCTTCTCTGCCGTTAGGAAAATGTAAGCTTCCCGCAACATTGAAGCTATCTTTAACAACCCACCTCCCTCCTGCTCCCCGACTCAAATGCTTCCAGCCCCTGGGAGTTGGCATTACAGAGAGGCACCTTCGGTGTAAGACAGGAGAGAGGGGCGGAGTCCTTGTCCAAACAGACAATAAAGCACACAGAACATCGTATCAAATGGAACAGAACCACGGGCTGAATTTGCAGGCAGAAGTGCCTGCTGGTGAACCTCGGTGCATCTTTTACCTCAGACTATACTATGCAACTCACAGTCTGTTGCTCACCCTGAGAGCACAACCTCTATTCCAGCGTGGGGTGGGGCAGGAGGGAGGATTTGATAATATGTGGCAATGTTTTGATGATGACTTATTTAAACAGGTAACTTTGGTTAGACAACATGGTCTCATTATGCACTTTAACTTTTTTTGGGGGGGTGGGGGTGGGGGTGGGCATCACTGCCCTGGTGGGAGTAGGAAGCCCAGCCTTGCTCCTGGAGAGCTGCTGTTGGATTTGAACCGCCGCAGTCCCGCACACAACCACTACGTCTCCGGGGCTCAGCCTGCACTTTGACTTTTAATTAAGTAGTTCTGCCATTTTCTCCAGACCTTCTAAAACTTGAGTCCCTGATCTCACAATTCCAGTAAAGGCGGACCATTGAGAACATCACTAATTTGTGCCTACACCCTTCCCCTCAGGACAGCAGTGGGCTAAATGCTGTGACGTCACGGTCGGCTTCTCAGAATGGTCACCGAGCTCACTCTCAGTGCAGCCATCGTCGCTGACCTTCTTAGGACTTGCCCAGGGAATTTTTTTGGGGGAGGATTTTGCATCATCAAAAGTGGACTGTAATAAAAATACATTTCCCTAATCAGGAGTCCAGTTGCTAGCACTGTTAAAGTTGCCATGTACATTAAAGCCATTCCTGTTGCCTTTTTTTTTTTTTTGGTCTTTCCTCACTTGCGTTTTCATCACCCAAGTCAGATGTTTTCCGTTTGAAGTTAGTAGGTTTGCCTAAGTAGACACGAGCTCTCTTTCGTATCTTCACAGTTCGATACTCAAAAAGGTGCTTAAATTGTTGAAACAAATATGCAGTCTGATACAGCAGAGCACGGCTTGTCATTAATCAAATGCATGTACCTCCAGGTTGGCCACATTCGTGCGGAGCGTGACATTCTAGTGGAGGCAGACAGTTTGTGGGTTGTGAAAATGTTCTATAGTTTTCAGGATAAGCTAAACCTCTACCTAATCATGGAGTTCCTGCCTGGAGGTAATTACTTGATGATGAAAGGTCATTTTTTCCCCCTTCTTGTTCTGTGGTTTCTCTCTCACATCAATTAACCCTCCTTTCTACTTTTAATTGTGCTCACAAAGCTGCTTTCTCCATCTTTTTTAGGTCTGTAAAGGAGGTCAGTAACCTGTCTTGTGCTGGGTGCCATGCTGTAGTCTTAGTGCCATAAAAGTTGCCTTTCGTTCACTCTCATGATTCAGGCGAACATTCCATTTTTTCTTTCCTTTTTAAAAATCATATCTAGGAACAAACTAGGAGACTGTTGCTCTCCTGTTGGTAAAAATCATATTTAATGAGTCAACCAAGTGACAAAATGGAAGGAGCTAACATTCTCTGCTTCAATGCCTTGTGTTCCGGTAGCCTATATTAATAAGGAACAGACTTCTCATAACCCAAATGAGTAGCCACAATCCATTTCACATTTTGGAGATTTTAAGGTTTTTTTTTTGGGGGGGGGGGGGGCGGAGCATCACTGCCCTCTGGAGGTCGTGGCAGCTACCCAGCCTTGCTCCCGGAGAGCTGCTGCTGGATTTGGAGCGCCAAGCCAATGGGCCGCAGTCCTGCACTCAATCACGACACCACCGGGGCTCAGCCCGATTTCAAGTTTTCTAGCTCAGCTTGAGCATCTCAGCAGAGCTCCACAGTCAGCTCAGCACGTCTCGCCCCGTCTGTTCTGGAGAACACAGTCTTGTTCCCCAGGGAGCAGTTGAGTTTTGAGCACACCCTGGCGTGGGGAGGGGAAGGAAAAAACAGAAACAATTATTTTCCTTTTTTGGTTCGAATACAAAACAGACATACTGATGGCACAATATTGTGACCTTACGAAAACCTCAACTTAGGGTCTTAAATAATTTTTGAATAACAATTGAGGAAAGTCCGAAAAGAGTCTGGCTGGTCAAGTGAGGAGAAACCTTGAGCATTCACGTGCTGGCTTTTAAATAGGAGAAAGAGCCCGCTGGGTCACCGGCACGGGGACGTGCGTCTCCTCAGGCCTTACCTGTCCCATCTCCTCTAGCTTGCCCTCCTGGCTCCTGGACCCTGCCCTTTGCACTCGGTGGATCTGGCCTGCAGAGCCAAAGACCAGTTGGCCTGAGCTCTCTGATCATCTGGGCATGCTCACAGGTGAGGCCATTGGCTGCTGCCCTGGGCCAGGGAGCTAAGGCCACAAGCTTCTTAGAGCTGGCTGGCGCACACACACACCCCTACCCCGTCCTGCAGGGCCTCCTGATGGAGCGTACGACTTCCAGGCGTGATTAGGAGATGATGCTTTTCAAGTTTTTTTTTTGGGGGGGTGGAGGGGGAAATGCATTTAATGATTCATTTAGTTTTTTCCCCCTGAGGGAAAATAACTGCTTTTCTCAAAGAATACAAATTCCCTCCCTTCAAAAGTTATAGATGAAATAAATTCAAAAAGGAGTATATTACTCTGTTACCATCTAAAGTTACCATCTCTTTTTCCTGTTTACTAGCTTAGGCCACTTTATGCTTTTTATGAAAGTCTAAACTGTGAAACTGCCCTGTTTTCTTAGCTTTAACCTATTTGTATGAGGGTAAGTCAAAAGGTTTGGCTACTTAGGTTCCAGTTCTTTCACACAAAGGCTCAAACCTGTTTATGCATGCCTGTGGAACCGGGTGCTGGCGGGTTCTCTCAGTAGCAATACACTCGCCTTAGTCTTGTTGGGGTGCCATCAAGGAAAAGGTGTCCTCGAGAATGGCTGCTGAGGGAATATGCTCGCTCAGTTCACTTCAAGGCTGAGATGTCTGCTCATAAGGCAATAGTGTCCATTTCATGGGATCCCAAAGGGGCAACCTTGGTAGGTTTTCTCAAAGGACATGGGGTGATTGTGGCACTTACTATGAAAAAGTTAAAAAAAAAAAAAGTTTTTAGAAAACTGAGAACTGCACCAATGAGGAAAAAGCCCTGAGAAGTTGCACCGTGACCTTTTTTTTTTTAAATTATCATGACATTGTGCCTACTCATTCTTCGAAGGTAACAGCTGCCCTGTGACAGTTTTGTCGGGAAACTGTACCTCTTCAACCCAGTATCCTGATTTTGCCCCTTGAGACCGTTTTTTGATCCCAAACTCACAGGGCCTTGAAAAAGAAGATGATTTGAGTCCCTCAAGGGTGCAGGCACTGCTGTTTTGACACAATGTCAACCAGAGAGCACAGGATTCCTTGGGAAAGGGTGAGAGAGAGAGAGAGACAGAGAGAGTGAGAAACACCACCCTCAGAAATGTATAGTCCTAGACAGACGGTCTGTTGAGAAACAGTGGCTTCACCTTTTGATCATTTTTAAAATTAGATTTCTAAAATTTTGTAGTGATACTTTTTTGACCTACCTTCATATATATATATATATATATATATACACACACACACACATATACATATACACACACATATATATATTTGCTTTCTTCTAACCCTTGAGTGGATCAGAATTTTTTTTTTGGGGGGGTGCCACTTTATGTGCTGATATTAAGCAGAAACAACTGGATTTTGACTTAATAGAAAATTAAGGAGTTTAAAATTTTTTGTTTTTTGTTTTTTGGACATCACTGCCTTCTGGTGGTGGGAGTAGGAGGCCCAACCTTTGCCCCTGTGGAGCTGCTGCTGGAATCGAACCTCCATCCCAGTGGGCCGCAGTCCCGCGCACAACCACTACGCCACCGGGGCTCAGCCCAGGAATTTTAAATTTTAACTACTAAAAAAAACACCAAACAACCCAAATGTGTACCGGCTTGTTAAAGTCACAGAAAGCATTCTGGTGCCATGTACATATCTATGTAAAGCACTGGGGCAAAGAGCATTGACTGGGAACTGTGCCTCACGCACTCTGGGGAGATGGCAGTTGGACATCCTTGTACACAGCTCCCGCTTTTCGCTTTCAGCTTTTGTTGACTAACACTTATGTCCTGATGTGACTTGTGTGTGTTGTCGTGTTTTTAAAATAGAAATCGAAGAACATGTTTTCAGCAGCCCCAACATGTGTACATTTCTGTTTGATCTTTTAATCTCCCTCTTACATTGACAATGCAGTCTATGTGGTAGTGCCATTTAGTGCTAACTACAAAGAGAGTTTTATAGGTATTTAGTCATACAAAGTGAAAAGTAGTCCCCCCCTCCATTCCAAAGTCTCTCTCTCTCTCTCTCTCTCTCTCTCTCTCTCTCACACACACACACACACACACACACACACAATGATCATGATCCCCACCTGAGGAACGTTTCCTTTTTCTCTCACAAGTCAATTGTAAGTCACAGCTCTGTGGTCAGTACTGGCCGACGTCAGTGTAAGAAAGCACTTTGCTTCGCGAGGGTTGGATTTTCACCAGTTAGAAACCGCTGGCCATGTACTAGGCTGACAGTGTAGGTCATCTCTGGAACACAGCAGAGGTTGATTTAGCTTTGTATTAATTTGGCAGGTGGGGAAACTGGCATTTACTTACGTGATGTGTGTGTGCATGTGCGTGTGTGTGTGCGTGTGTGCATGTGTGTGTGGTGGCTTTTGTATCTTCTTGTTTCCAGGGGACATGATGACCTTACTGATGAAAAAGGACACTCTGACTGAAGAGGAAACTCAGTTTTATATAGCCGAAACAGTCTTAGCCATAGACTCCATTCACCAGCTTGGATTCATCCACAGAGACATCAAACCAGACAACCTTCTCCTGGATAGCAAGGTGTGGTGTGCCTGGGAAGATGGGGTGGTGGTGGGGGAATGTCTGTATTTACTGATCTGAACAGCCTCTGCTCTGTTGTTCACTTTTTTTTGGGGGGCGGGCATCACTCCCCACTGGTGGGAGTAGGAGGCCCAGTCTTGCTTCTGGAGAGCTGCTGCTGGATTTGAACCACCCACCCAGTAGGTCACAGTCCCACACTCAACCACTACGCCACCAGGCTCAGCCCCTGCTGTTAACTCTTTACTGTGATTTGGGATTGTGTGAGGGATTCCAGAGCACATCCTTAGCTTCATCTTCAGTGTTTCATCGCATTCATTACAATCCCCTCAGTGTAACACCCCCTCCCCGCCTTCCCTTGTTTGCTGACTCCCTTCCGCCTCCTCTCCTAACCCTTCTGAACTTTGTTTTCAAGTCAGTTCTGTTTCCTTAATCCTCAATGGTCAATTTTTCTGTGGTGTGTGCACCTCGATAGTGTATCGTTTTCCTTACAGACCTATTGTCTGGCTGGAAATTGACCCACAGGGGCGAGTATGGCCCCAGACGTGAAGGGTGACCAAGGGTCAGAGCCTTGGCAGTTCTTTCTACCAGTCTCTTTGTGACCAGCAAGCCCGGTCTCTTTCGTGATTTCCCCGTTTTTTGTTTTTTTTTTTGTACTGGTGGTCTCCCTCTTACAGTAGCTGGTCATGGTAGCTGAGTGCTGTCTCATTCTCCTCGTGTCAGGGTCACGGACACTGATGTTCAAGAGCTCCATCAGTGCCCTAGACTAAGCGTTCCCTGGTTGCCTCGCTCTTCACCACTCTTCTTTGATGCGGATGGAGAAGAGACCATTAGATTGCTGTCCACCCAAAGTAAGAGGTAGAACATTGCCTTTGTGAACTATATTGTATTAATTGGCTGTGGTGTCCCCCGAGACGATGGTATACTCAGGTTTTTGCTCATCCGGGGGTGCCCCGGTATCTGGCCCCTCATGTCTTGCTGGTGTGATGAGGTGATATGCCTGCGCCTCCAGACATGGGGACAGTGCACCAGGAGCCTGACCCACAAGGGCAGTTATCAGCCTGAGCAGGGCCAGCACAGGGTCATGGGTGTTACTGATGGCTGGGTGGAAGATCCTTGTTTTCTTGTCTCCAACCACCAGTGCGGTCAGGCCACTGTCTAGATTGACTTCTGTTTGCAAAAGCTGGAGGTGACCCCAGTGTCTCCAATCAGGCCGCAGTTCACCCAGCTGACTTCCCCCTCACCGCTTTTGTTCAGCTGCTGCTCAGTATTCAGTCCACTTCTCTCTCTATTCCTCCGAAGTTCAGGGTTTATCATTCCTCCATATTTGTTTCATATGGTCTCTTGTTTCTTAGTTGTAGACAGTCTGAGTAGCTTGCCTGCTTGGTTCCCCATCTTGCTGGAAGTCAGTTTGGGGGGCCAGCAGTCCAAATTCAGAGTGAACAGAACAACCTTTGCTTTAACCTGTGTTCCTACAGCCCTCACAGGAGGGGACCTGTGAGCGGCTCATGTGTGTTTACTCTTTTTACTGGTGAGCTTGCTGTCAAGCTCCTTTCTCTGAAAGGCTTGAGTGATAGCTAGATACACTAGGAGACAATGAGTTGATCGAGCATTTCTTTGAAGACGTTTACTCTTGAAAATGATCGATAGAGGGTTTTTTTGTAATCAAAGTTAACTTTCCTAAAGCACTTCTTGAGAAACTCTTTCTTGGGCACTGCCTCAGTTAATGACGAGCCCAATCAAGAACCAGGAAGGAAGGCTAAAAAAAAAAAAAAATCTAAATATGCTCATAGCAAATTAGAAGAGCATTCCTGTGCTGCAAACTAAATGCTGGATAAGCCTAGACAGATCTCTTCACTTGTGTGGACTGACCTTGTCTTACCCATAATATGAATATATTTATCCTGTCTAGCTCTTACATTTTATAATGTTCTATAATGCACAATTGTTGTCTAAACTGAATTTTTCTTTCTTGCTGTCTTTGGATAACTATTACAAATTTCCTCAATTCTTTTGCCTGCTTTCCTTGAAAATATATTTTTGTTTCAAGAGGATAGGAGACTTGCTTCAGGTTGTATGAATAATGCATATACAGAGAGAATTTGAACAGAATACATGTTTGTAAAGAATTGCATTCAGTATGAGAATTGCATTCTCATATCTCAAAGATAATCACTGTTTTGTCAGAATAGCATCAGAACCGTTTCTGTTTGCGTTGGTAAATGTATGTAACAATAGCATTCTAATAGTAAATACCATATATACTTGAGTATAAGCTGACCCAAGTATCAGTCGAGGCACCTAACTTTACCACAAAAACTGTATAAACAAGGCGCTGAGAATCTCTGATTATACACGAGTATGTATGGTAGCTTTAAAAGCAGTTCTACTTTAAAAAACCTAACGCTGTCTAAGAGCATCTCTGTCCACGAAGTCCCAATGTGTTTTGTTTTTTATCCTTCATGAAACAGTCGCTCTATTTCCTGTGGTCTGGAGTGTGTATGCTGTAATGTTGGCATCATTGCCCTTGTAGCTGTGTTCTGAGGAGCCCTGGTGGCATAGCGGTTACATGTTGAGTTGCTCTCCCTAAGGTCAGCAGACCAGAACCTCCAGCCTCTGAGAGAAAGACGAGGCTTTCTGTTTTCACAGTGATTTAGTCTCCGAAACCCACAGGGGCAGTTGTGTCTGTCCTGGTGTGTCATAGGAGTTGGAATGGACTGGATGGCAGTCAGTTTGGTTTTGGAGTCTGTGTTCCAGCCCAATAAAAACATTGGAAATGAAGTACTTGGGTTCCCATGACAGCCAAGGAAGAGGAGGAGGGCGAGGCGGTGGAAGACCCTGTTCTTTGCTTTCTGTGGTATGCTAGCTCAGACTTGTAGTAAAATGTTCTCACAAGCAACTTCATTTATGTGTTCAGTCATGTAGAAGTGAAAATGAAGAAGTGAGGTGTTCTGGCAGCATACTGAGATGGCTGCAGAATTCCATGGAAATCTAGACTTTGCTGTAGGGTAGTGGTTCTCAACCTGTGAGTTACGATCCCTTTGGCTGGGGGGGTGGTCGAACGACCCATTCACAGGGGCCACCAGACTCAAAACAGCAGCAAAATGCCAGTGATGAAGTAGCAACGGAAATAAGTTTATGGTTGGGGTAGGGGAGGGGTCACCACAACTTGAGGAACTATATTCAAGGGTTGCGGCATGAGGAAGGTTGAGAGCCATGCTCTGGGGGCTGCTTTTAAGACATGCCCTTTCCCAAGAGGCGCCCGGGCAGCACGCAGTCACGAGACCTGTACACTAGACTTCATTCTTTGGCTTGTAGATCAAGTTGTTTGCACACCTGAAGAAGATACCAAGTTGGTAAATGTTCTCCTTGTTCCTGTAGCAGATACCTTGCTACAGACATATGTTCTGTGTGTGCACACACACAGTGGGTTTTTTATTTTTCAAACAAACGAATACTTAGCCCATCTGAGCAGAGCTCCTGTACCCTGGGGAGTTTGTCTGTAAAGCCTGAGGACTTCTGAAGAAGGCAGTGTGCGTATGATCTCATAGAAAGACCATGGGTGGGCTGAGCCCCCGGTGACGCAGTGGTTGTGTGCGGGGCTGCGGCCCATGGGATTGATGGTTCAAATCCAGCAGCAGCCCTCCAGGAGCAAGGCTGGGCTTCCTACTCCCACCAGGGCAGTTATCCAAAGAAGAAAAAAAGACCACCAGTGATGAAGTCATTGGGGTTAAACATTGACCATACCACTGAAAGTTGTCTGATCCTGAACGACGATTGTCTCCACTTGTCTCATCACTTCATTTGTTTCAACTTTTTTTTTTTTTGGGGGGGGGCATCACTGCCCTCAGGTGGTAGGAGTAGGAGGCCCAGCCTTTGCTCCGTGGAGCTGGAATTGAATCTCCGTCCCAGGGGGCCGCAGTCCCGCGCACAACCACTACACCACTGGGGCCCAGCCCCTCTTCATCTGTTTCAATTATCACCACTCTCAGGACACCTCTCTTGAATTTCTGGCAGCTTTCTGTAGACGTGTTATTGCAACTGGTTTTAAATTTTCTTAAAATTTTACTTGCATGTTATATTAATGATACCTCTTGAAGTTTTCTGCATCCGATGGGTTGCCTTTCTTTGGAATGGGCACAAATAGGAATCTTTTTCAGTTAGTTGGCAAATTCCTTGCATACATGAATGAGTACTTCCAGTGGTTTGTTAGCTTATTAAAACATTTCCATCAAAAATTTGTCAATTTCTAATGACTTTAGTGATGCTTATACTTCACCCGTCAATATCATTAGTTCTTGATTCTAAGCAACCTCTCTAAATGGCTGAATGTTGACCAGTTCCTTTTAGTATAGTGATTGTGTGCATTCCTTCCATATTTTATTGTGCTTCCTGCATTGTTCAGTATTTTGCTCATAAAATCCTTCAATATTACAACTCAAGGCTTGGATTTTTATTTTTATTTCTTGAACAATGTTGAAAGTGTATTTCCTTTTTGGCTTACTTCTTTTTGGCCTTCCAAATCCAGGTCTTTGCACATTTCATTATAATATCTTGTCTTTCTGAGCTGCCCTTTGACATTTTCTTTTCTTTTTTTTTTTTTGACATTTTCTTTTTAGCTCTTTTACGTCATCATTTCTTCCATTTGTGTTAGCTACTCTTTGTTCAAGAGCAAGTTTCAGAATCCCTCTGACATCCACTTCAAGCTTTATACTTTTTTGGGGGGAGGGCATCACTGCCCTCTGGTGGTGGGAGTAGGAGGCCCAGCCTTTGCTCCTGTAGAGCCGGAATTGAACCTCCATCCCAGTGGGCCGCAGTCCCGCGCACAACCACTACGCCACCGGGGCTCAGCCCTCTTTTTGCTTTCTTGACATCATCTTAGAACTCATCAGGTCTCTGGTCATGAGTGTTCAGTGCATGAAATCTGTTGTTGAGACGTTCTCTATTCAATAGAGATACACATAGGTGGTATCCTGGGACTATCATGGACTTGTTTTCATTGTTTCTCCACTTGAACCTGAACTTACGTATGAACAATTGAAGGTCTGTTCCATAGTCAGTACCTGGCCTTGTTTTGGCTGACGATATTAATTTAAGCTTTTCCATCTTCTCTCTCCATGTTTGACTCCTCTGTATTCCATCTTACAAGGTCCCTATATATAGTCACCAGCTATGTTTTTGATTAAAAAGTACTTACAAAGAAGTCATTGCAAAATTCTCTCACATGTTCTCCAGCCGCATTTGTATCACAAAGGTCATATTGTCCATCTCTTTGCTTCTTTTCCTTTGTTTCTTAGCTCTGCATTCCAATCTCCAGTTGTTACTCCAGTGGTTTGTTAGCTTATTAAAACATTTCCATCAAAAATTTGTCAATTTCTAATGCCTTTATTGAAGCTTATACTTCTTCCGTCAATATCATTAGTTCTTGATCCTAAGCAACCCCTAAACTCCTTCAATATTACAGCTCAAGGCTTGGATTTTTATTTTTATTTCAGTATCTTTGTTTTGTTTTGTTTTTTGGGCATCACTGTCCTCTGAAAGTCGTGGGAGCTGTCCACTGCTCCTGAGAGCCGCTGCTGGATTTGAACCGCCAAACCTGCGGGCTGCAGTCCCGCACTCAACTACTTAGGCCACCGGGGTTCAGCCCCATATTTCAGTATCTTGATTACATGCTTAAACAATTTCAAACTGAAGCTTGCTTTAGAGACCGGTGTGTAAATTTGCATAATAGTTATATTAACTGGATTTCCTTGTAGGTGTTTAGATAGTATCATATCAGAGACAGCAGATCTTGAAATGCTCTTCTTGATGATAAATAGGACAACAGTCTTCTGAATTTTTCATTTATGACAGAATCAGCCATGTTCTTATGACTCAAAACTTCCAATATAAGTCCATTTCAGTGCTTGAATGCCGAGAACATGGATCTTTGTGTGTTCTGTTTCATTTTTCATGCCTTCCAATTTTCACGGATTCTTACACATTTTGATTCCATGTTCTGAATATTAATCAGTGTTTATAGCTGTCTCCTCTAATTTTGGATCATGCCCCTAGTCAGCAAATGAGGCTCTTGAAAGTTTTACTGCGTCCACGTCATTACGGTCCATTGTCCTTTAAGGAGGCAGCTCTTCCTCAGGCGTATTTTAGGTTTTTAGGTTGCCTTCCAACCTGAGGCTCACCTCCCAGCCCTATATTGGAAACTGTGCTGCTGCTATTCTTAAGTTTTTCAGTGAGTAATTCTTCAGGAATGGATGGCCCGTTCCTTCTTCCCAGTCTTTTCTTAGTCTGGAAGTTCACCAGAAACCTGTTTACCTAGGGTAGTTGAAATACGAATGGCAGCGTTTCCAACATCATAGCAACATGCGTGCCACCACAGTACGGCAGGCAAACTGATAGATGAGTGGTGGTACCATGCTTGAAAGTAGGTATTTGGACCAAGGTAAAGATGTTTGGTAAAAGCGAAAATCATTTTACCAGTATTGTAGGATAAGGGGTGATTCTTTAACAATTTATAGTCTATCACATGTGTTTCTCTATAATCAAAGAAGAAAGGAGTATTCTTTGGCTGTGGCGATGTAATGGGCACTGGGAGGAGCTTGGAGAAGTTAATGTTCTGTTCCACATCCCTGACTGTTCCTATTCAACCACCGCCTCGTTTCTTTTCCTGTAGGGTCACGTGAAACTGTCCGACTTTGGCCTTTGCACAGGACTGAAAAAAGCTCATAGGACAGAATTTTATAGGAATCTGAACCACAGCCTTCCCAGCGATTTCAGTAAGTCTTAATGAATGTTGGCCTTTTTCGTCCTTTAAAGTGACCTAGAAGAGTTGTTCCCCTGGGAACCAAATTAAGCAAGAGAGCTTGAGTCTGTCAGCATTGAGTCTTTAGAGAATCAAAAAACCTACCCACGTTTAGCGGACACGAGTTTTGTGGGAGGCAAAATGAATGCTGGACGGGGGTCACTGAATAAGCTTGATTTGGAGCTGTGCTGGGAGGCTGCTGGGGTGAACACAGGGCGAGCACAGGGAGGGGAAGCGCTGTCCTGGCAACAGCTCCAGGCCCGACTTGGCAGACCTGCCCCTGGCTGTCAGGCAGAAAGAGCCTTCTCTGTATGAGCGTCACTGTCAAACCGTGGAAACTGTGTAGTAAATGACAGCCCAGCCGAGAGATGCCAGTGCCACCATGTCTCGTAAAAGCAGCAGTCCTGGGATCTGACAGTGGCGCATGTTTCCGTCAACTTGGGGACCTTTGCTTCTGACAGACAGAATTCCTAAGAATTCTGCTTAGGATCTGCCGTGTCTGGCTCTGTGACTCAGGGAGAAGCGCTGTTTGGTTAGAATGCGCCCGTGTGATTCATGACATTGAAGCTTAGGGTCTCTGATGTGGGCTTGCAGACTAGCTGGGAAACGTGTCCTTGATGAGTTTTTGCCGTCCTTGCTCAAAGCAGAGCCTAGACCGTCAGGCGCTCCTGCCTGAACTGGGATTGGAACGTGTTTTCTCTGCTTTTAGCCTTCCAGAACATGAATTCCAAAAGAAAAGCAGAAACCTGGAAAAGGAACAGACGTCAGCTTGTAAGTAATACCTGGGGCTTCGAAGATGCCTCACACCAAGTAGGAATACATTTTTAAAACATTTAGGTAGATTTGTCCTTCTTTGGAGATGGCTTATGCTGATGATCACCCCAAAAAGGAAGCTTTGAAGGAGAGCAGATAGTGTGACGGTTGAAAGTTGTCTGGGTGATTCCGCTTTATAATCAAAGATGGGAAGTGGCAACACGTCTAGATACGCTTTGGCGGTAAATAGTAGCGAATCTGTTGTGACGTTGTCGCTGGTGCTAAGCTGGCCAGGACGGAACCCTGGTTCCTGTGCTGACGTTGTGTGGGGGATCGCTCAGCCCAAGTGCCGCCAGCTCTCCTTGTAGCCGGGGCAGGCGGTGTGCTGCTGGACCTGCTCCAAGGGTCGTGAGGGACTTACAGGAAGCAGACCTGCGGTTTCCAGGTGAGTGGAGGTAGATGTGCTCTAATCATTTAAAAAGGCTTTTTAGGAGAAAAATCTGAATAAGATAAGGCCCCTCGTGCTGCAATGAATTACGATCCTTCCTGGCCTTTTTATTTCACCCAGTAGAAGCGGAACGGCATTTAATGTAGGCTATCGGCCTATCACTTGTTTGGTAAAACGCAACATAATGCCACCTCCCAGTCCTCAGAAGTCTTCAAAACTGTGTTCCCTTGGCCTTTTGTCAGTGTCCGCCTTCCGCCGGTCCTGAATAGGACGATGCCTGGTGGAAGCGAGCGTTCCCGGGGAGGCTCTGCCGGACGCGTCCGGCGGGCGACTCTTCACTCTGTTGCCACTCACTGGCAGAAATCAGGCTGCTTCCATGATAGTGCGCTGGTGTAAACCGTGACTGTCAGGTTGCCAGTCGCTGGGGGACCTGAGGAGTCTGGAAGAGGCAGCCCCTGCACTCACTGTCCCCAGGCCCGTGCCCATGAAGCAGAGGCCAGTCAGTGAAGTGATGGAGCAGGGCCACCCTAGGGGCGCAGTGGCTCCCGTGCTCAGCTGCTAAGGGGGACTTGGTGGCTCAAGCTCCGTGGCCCTTTCTGCCTCGTAGTTAGTGCAGACCATGCTGTTTACTTCACCCCGTGAGTCTCAGTCTTTAATGGCTTCATGTTTTGAAGGAATTCTCTTCCTGTGAAGGTCTCTGATTTTATAATAGAAGATTTCCTTAACAGTCAGTTTTGTTGGAGTAAATCTTGTCTCTAAGCAGAAGGGGGTCTGGAGTACCTAACGTTACGGTTCGAATAAGAACACTTCTTTGTTTCAGACATTAAAACTTTCAGGGGAAAAATCTGACATTTATGTTGTGTTATCTTTGTGTCTAAAACAAACAGATAGCTTGATAGAGGGGAAATGGATTTCCACCTTACAGTATTCACAGATAGGTTCTAGATGGAAAGGGAGGGCCCTGGGGAGGGGACGCAGGCTGCGTCGGTGGGCCTGGCGATACTTCGGCTCTTCTTTGGAATCCCAGGCACCTCCTTTTATGCTACATAATTCCATGGGTTACACAGGGTTTTTTTGATATGCAACACATCGTACCTCACTCAGAGAATCCTAATGAAAATTATAAGCCTCAGTCTGGATGAAGATGTTCCGTAATCCTGTAAGAGATGCGTATTCTGAACGCAGAAGGAATTTCTCCAAATCAAAATGACAGCACCTCTGAAGAATTCCTGGGCACAGTGCCCTGAGCAGGAATTCACAGTAAACGAAACCCGACTGGCTAGTGAACATAACCATATCCTCAGCCTAGAAATAAGCAAATGCAAATTCACACAGCTTGAAGATCGGGTCTCGTGTTCATCAGAAAATTAAAATCTGTAATAGCAAATGTTGTCAAGGTGTAGAACATTAGGGTTAACTGCGCCCCCCACTTTGGAGGACAACAGGGTGGGGGCCCATGGTTAGGTTGAAGATACTCTGTACCACCCTGTTCCCCGGGAGGTATTGCAGGGATGGGTTTCCCTGT
The DNA here is from genome assembly GCA_004026705.1 of Nesogale talazaci. Taxonomy (NCBI): domain Eukaryota; kingdom Metazoa; phylum Chordata; class Mammalia; order Afrosoricida; family Tenrecidae; genus Nesogale; species Nesogale talazaci. The sequence continues at coordinate 15,160 of PVJH01033024.1, forward strand.
CGTGAGATGTCGAAACAGTGTCAGCGTCTATTTACAGAAGACTTTGGGGACAGATGTCAATCTCCAGATAGTAGCATTTTAGAAAAAGGAATACGTGACTTATGGGCATAATCATATAGGACCATGGGAATGTGTTCCTGTATGGGGAAGGGTGAGGGGGGATCATTTGGGGCAGAGTCTTAATTGTGTCTGTGGTTTAGATGTCAAACAAACAAAAACCAAGCAGAAGCAAATAGAGTAAATTGTTGACTTCTCTGATCTGGGTGGTGGTATGGGTGTATTATGTTTGTTTTTTATCCCTACTTGTTCGTACTGTTTCATGTAATTGAGACAACACAGTCCTGATTTTTAGTTTAAAACATACTGCATCAAGAGCACTGTACACCTAGTAAAACCCCAAATGTCCAACCAGTTAGAAAGCTTGGGCTGTACACCCTCCTAACATTCTGTTGCCCTGGCCTATGACTGTAGACTCCTGAAGTTTAGAAAATGTTTGTCTCACAATTCTTGATGTAGGTGAATTTGGCAGAGAGACTTAGACACCTTTGGTATGTAGAATGTAACTTTTTAATAAAGCTTCCCTTTATAATTGTCTTAAATCAAGTAGCATACATAGTGGAAAGGGAAGACTTATTTGGAGCAAGATAGTTAATTCCCAAACTTGGCTTTCATATATGACTAGTTCTGAGGCCGTGGGCAAATACATTTCAGCGTCAGGCTGGGCTGAAAAGATTAAATAGACTTAAAGACCAACTTCACAATACAGAGCCCAGTGCTTCGTGGTGCTCAGTGAACTCTGGTACGTTCCTGGTTGTTAGAGCCCGAAGTCCTAGTGGCGTAGTTGGCGTTCATGCTGTGGGCTGCTAACCTTGAGGTCAGCCAAGGCCTTCTACTTCTGGAGAGTTCCAGTCTCAGAAACCCAAGGGGCAGCGATTCCCTGTCCCAAAGAGGGCTTGCTGAGTGGGCCCCTACTCGGTGGCAGTGAGGGTTTTTAAAGATTGTTTTCAGTTGTTAGAGATACCCTGGGCTAGTGAACGATGGGCTTTGACTGGACTTGGGAAGACCCCAGGTAACAAACTTGGATCGTTCCAGGCGGGAAAGAAAGTCAGGTTGGCACTTGCTCCTGGGAAGGCTGCTCCTTTAGGACGGGGCTAGCCCCAGCCGGCCCGGGAGCCTCTCTGGGCCATGCCGCCCCTGATGTGTGCTCCGTGTTTCAGGCCTTCTCCACAGTAGGCACTCCCGACTACATTGCTCCCGAGGTGTTCATGCAGACCGGGTACAACAAGCTCTGCGACTGGTGGTCGCTGGGGGTGATCATGTATGAGATGCTTATCGGTAAGTTGCATGCCTTTAGGAGATTTGTTCTCTCCAGCCAGGGAAGACCCCTAAATTGACAGCTAGGATCAAGCCCGTTTGTTTCCCTTCTATCTCAAAGTGGTTTTCTAGGTAGGCAGCTCTTGCAATCCAGTGTACCCACTAGATCCCCGGGCGCACAGGCATCCTGGGATTGATTGCTTTGCTCATCGGCAATCAGATGTCTCTCATCTGCTCCTCCCACCTCTCTATCCAGCAATTCTTTCGGGCACTGTCCTCTGTGAAGCACCGCTGTGTGCCCACTGCGTGAACTGGGCACCGCTTCCCTCGGTCTTTGCTTCTTTACCTGCCCCCTTCCTCTGTCAGAACCTTGGAAGCACGCAGCTTTCAAGCATTGTCCATCTTGTTTGAATGGAATGCCTTTGTATTTAAGGGACATTCGTGTTGGGGGGCGATTTGCCTGTGAGCACTCAGACGGTCAAGGGGCCGTGGTGCTATAGTGTCTACAAATTGGGCTGTGTGAGCCCCACAGGCTGCGGTTTGAAACCACCAGATGCTCTGTGGTGAAAGGGGGGGCATTCTACTCCTATATGGTTACCACCACAGAGGCCGTTTCACTCTGCCCTGCAGGCTTGCTGAGTCGAAAGTGACTTGATGACAGTGAGCGTGTTGTTTTGGCTTGACTTGGCTGATGGCTGTGTCCGTGACCGTGCCGAGTGAGTCCGTGTAGGTGACTGGCGGCTGCTACCTGGCTGGGTTGCCTTTGGGAACACTGGAGGTGGACCCACCCTGAGCGGGAGGCAGGCGGGCAGTCCTGGATGTGAGTGCATGGCCTCCTGCTGAGCAGTCTCCAAAGAGCCATGGTGCTTGTTCTCAAAACCCACGCCTCCTTCTGACTCCACTTGCTGGGCACTTTGCCTCTACAAGGATCCCTGTGGGCGGGAGGCATACTGATCCTGTGCTATCCTTTCATTTCCGGACTTCCTCCACCTGCTGCAGCTCCGCCTCTGCCCCTTCCCCTCCCCAGTGCTAGCCATGAGCAGACTCTGGGCAGCAGAGACCTCCTTGGGGTCTAGAGGTGTCGGGGAATGAGAGGTTGGTCTAGATGTTTTTCTGGGGTAAACAGAAGCCCTGCCCTTCATGGGAGTATCTGTAGAAGTATCCCGTAGTCATGAAAGAGATTTCAAATTGTATTAGGAGGAGAATCTTCAGTATTTAAAAGTTCTGGGGTCAAAAAGCTCCCAAGTTCCTTTTTTTTTTTATTACAGGCTACCCACCTTTCTGCTCTGAGACCCCTCAGGAGACCTACAAGAAAGTGATGAGCTGGAAAGAAACTCTGAGTTTCCCCCCAGAAGTCCCCATCGCTGAGAAAGCCAAGGACCTCATTTTGAGGTATCAGCCTCAAAAAATTGCCCCCCTCCAGTTTGGTGACTTGAATCCTTTTCCTTTTTTAACTTGCAGTATCTTTTGACTCTGCCTTCTCCTTCATCCCTATGTCAGCATGTCCCTACTCCCTCAAACCAAAACTGTATAAACAAGCCTCTTGTGGGACCCTTTCACCCCCTGGAACCCCTAAGTAGAACTGCCCCAGGGCTTCCAAGGCCGTGAGTCTTTACAGAAGCAGGCTGGCACCTTGGTCTCCTGAGAGCAGCCGGGGGGGTCTGAAGAGCTGACCTTCTGGTTGGCGCCGAGCGCTTCATTACTGTGCTTCCGTTTAAAGGGTAGGCTTCCTTTTTTTTTTTCTTTCCCTAGAGACTGCTTGACGTTCGCTAAAAGACCTCTCTTTTCCAGATTCTGCTGTGAGTGGGAACATAGAATTGGAGCCCCTGGAGTTGAGGAAATCAAAAGTAATTCTTTTTTTGAAGGTGTTGACTGGGAACATATCAGGTATACGCACAGAAGAGCTCTCGGGTGCCTTCAGGTCTGTGGTTGGGCTCACATCCATTTGGAAGCACCGTTTCTGGCAGTCCAAGGAAGGGAGGAGAGCTCCTCAGAGCTCCTAGGTCCCTTCCTGGCTCCAGTCACAGTCCACGCGGTGGCAGGCGCTTGGTGTTTGGTGTCGGTCATGATCTCATTCACGGTCAGGGTTGGCTGTTAGGCCCCCGTCAGCCGCGTGCCATGGGGTCTGCTGAAGGCAGCGACCATTGGCAAAGGCGACTGTGGTTCTCCCAGAGAAGGAAGCCCCTCAGGTGGTCACGTCTCTCTCCTGGAGGCCCACAGGGGGGTTGTTCATTGGGAGACGGAGAAAGGAGGAGGAGGCAGAGGAAGGGTTGGCTTGGGAATGGTGTAAAGGAGACTCCAGAAAGGAGAGACATGGAGAGACACCATTCACTGTCGTGGCGGCAGTGGTGGTGGTGGGAAGGGGGTGGTTTGCCCATGGCAGTGAGAGGCTTGGCCACCTGTTGGGACCAGACCCTCTCACTCAGCTTCCGGAATTTGTCGATTGTGAAGTAGAAGATGAAGTTGTTTATTTCATAACCTGTTCTGACCTGCAGCCGTGTGCTCCGTATCTTTGTGCCCGATTGCTGCTTTGTAACCACAGCCAGTGGATGGGCAGAGCCAGTGACCCCGGGGCACTCCGAGGGCCACTTCTTTTGGCCGACAGGGGAGCCCAGTGGCTCTGGGCTTTAGTTTCCCAGTGTTAGCCCTGTCTGTCTTCCTACCCATGAGTGATGGGAGCGATTTGTCTTTTCAAAGTTTTGTTTGTGTGTAGTCCCTTAGCTTGCCTTGTCAGGGACACAAGCTTTTCAGGGAAAAGAACTCTTCCCCGTGTCAGATGAGAGGTCTGTTCAGAGACTTATTAGTCTGGATCCCTCTGTTGACCAGCCACGGTAACTTTCAGCATGTCTGTCCTTGGCAGAGAAAGACCTGCTGCAATATCTATTGAAATCAAAAGCATTGACGATACCTCAAACTTCGATGAATTTCCAGAATCTGATATTCTGAAGCCAACAGGTAATATAACACCAGCAATACACCTTTTGCTGCCCAAGAAACACACGATTCCAACCAATTTCGGGGTGATATGTACAGATCAGGGTAGACAGCCATGGAGAGATTCATGTCTTCAGTGTCTTTGTAAGTATTTTCACAGTAGCACTGAGGCCTTGTTGAAGGGAAAAAAAATGAATAAAAACGCTGTCTTTTAGACTGCTCAGCAGAGCAGGTAAGTCCCAAAGAAAATTTTGTTGTTTATTTATGAGTGAAAGCTTGGCTGTCTCAAAATGAAAGGAAGGGGAACACAAAACTGAAAAATAATGTGTTTGTGAAGAAACAGGAAGTTCAAGCAACATAGGCAAGGCCGTTGTGTTAAAAACAAAAAAAGCTCAAAAGCGAAACATGCCCTCTCCCAGCTGGCAAGGAATCGTGCCTGCCATCTCACCAGCGTGAGGGGGAGGCGGGGACCCACTCTCACATCTGTTTCCTTCCCAGCGACCGCCGCGAGCAGCCTCCCCGAGACTGACTTCAAGAACAAAGACTGGGTCTTCATCAATTACACCTACAAGCGCTTTGAAGGCCTGACGGCTCGTGGGGCGATACCGTCCTACATGAAAGCCCCCAAGTAGCCCCCGCGACGTGCCATCCAGACCGGCGTCACTGGTTCCTTCTACCGCACGCCCTCTGAAGAGCTTCCCCCAAGTGGGATGGAACTCGCTGCTTGGCTGCTGAAGGGTGTCTGTAAGTGGACCCTCTGCCTACAAGGCGTCTGGAACCGCCCAGGACAAATCCCACGGTTCCTACCCCATCTGCCAAACGGGCTCTCCTGCTTCGGGGGAACCTCGTGAGCTGCCTCGCCACGGGCCCCAGGCAGGACACAAAGTGAACTGGCGTTCCCCAGAGTCCATCCGGTGAAGGGGGAAACGGCCATCACCCAGCGTGCCTGGGACCGTGATGGACACATACACACCAAGTATCAGCCGCTTCCTTCGATTGGTGACGCTACCCGCCAAGCCCGTCAAGTATTTTTAACGTATATGAAATAGCTCAAGTCCCATCGTATTGTGGAAATAAAGCAATGACAGCCTCCTCGGCCAGCATTCTGGCTGAAGGAAGGACCCCTCTCCCCCGCCCCCCTCCATCCTCCCTCAGTCCTCCGAGGGGGTGGCAGGAGGGGAGGGGGTGATGTCCCCATACCTCCACCTCTGACGAGTGGCCCTTTTTATAGCCTCTACTCATGGTGCACTTTATTTATGGTACTAAGGTGAAGTCCTTCAATCCATTGATTTATCTCCCCGCCTAACTTGCTCCTGCTGCCCCTCGGGATTTTGACGGAGGGGAATCAGCTTGAACCGTGGTTGCTCTCGAAGGCCCAGAAGGCCACTGTGTCTTGCCAAGGAGCCCCTGGATCACGTGGAGGACTGTAAGGACTGCTTCATGACTGCAGCAGAAAGTACCCTGGGGCAGGCAGGGGCTGTCGCCTGGACCTGCAGCCCGGCATGTGCTGCCAACAAGAACTGCCTGTCCCTGGGAAGAGCAGCGGGGAGAGCCCGGGCCTGGCTCCCTGGGCCTCGGTGCTACAGAACGCAGAGCTGGCCGCCCGGCTCAGGCCTGGGTGCCCCCATGCTTGCGCCTCTCTCTCTCGGGCTTTCTCCTCCCAGCCAACCCTGTAACCATTTTGCCTTGGAATCATGGGAGGAAATGTTTTCCTTTGCAGATGCCTTCCTGGGGCCACCGCTCCCCCACCCCCACCCCCACCCCAAAGGGGCGCCTGCGGCCGGGGCCTCAGCTGCAGGGTACTCCTGAGCAGTCTGGGGGAATTTAGCACCAAGTGCCTCCTCACAGCTGCCACCCCCTCCAGGGGAACCGTGCTGGGCCCCCGATGGATGCAGGGGTGACAGACCTCCTGAAGCAGCCCCTGCACCGGCGTGGGAGGCCTGCTCATGGCAGTCATGGCCACGCCTCAGCTGTGTGGCCGCTCTCTGCTGGCCAGGTCAGCTTTGCAGGGGAGGATGGCCCAGCGGTGAGCCATTCACACGAGGAAAAATGGGCCCCCAGAGGTTTCCAGACCCACGTGGAACTGCTCTGGGTTCGAATACGCCAGAGCGAGAACAAGGAATGAATGGGGAAGGGTTTGCTCTGGAGAAGGGAAGGTGAGTGCCCCTCAAGCTGGCACTGCGCCTGTAAGTGAAAAGCAAGTGACAAGGGGACGCTTCTGTGCCCGCTGGCCGCCTTTGTCTTCCCAAATGGCTGGGATCTGACCCACAGGCCCGCGACCGACTGTGTTCTGTGAGTGTGGTGAGCAAGGGGAAGGAGGCGCGGTGCGAGTGCCTGGGGTGGGGGGCAGGGATAATTTGTTTTCAGGGGAAATCCCCACATTTCAACTTCGGAATAAACTTTGTAAAAACAGGAGTGGAACTGTGTGCCTTGCAATGCAAAGCCGCAGAGCCCTGGTGGCTTTTCGAACCCCACTGCAACTGGGGGAGCGCCGACTCACCATCTTTTCTGACTCGGAAACTGGGACGGCTGTTTTCCTGAGAGCTAGATTTTTGGAGTGTGGCCTCCCCTCC
>PVJH01033025.1:0-21920 GCA_004026705.1 Nesogale talazaci
CCCCCAAAAAAAAAAAGAAAAGAAAAGAAACCTACAGTTCTATTCACCTTAAAGGCCGTGAGTGAACCTGCCCTTCAGATTCTATATCCTCCTTAAAAAAGACAAAACTGAACACATAAAAACTAAGTACAAGTGTGGTTGGGGGTTAGCTTGTTGCTTTTCTCCATTCTTCTCTCCCATCTTCCTTTTATATTTTCTGACATACATATTTACATCCTATTGAAAAAGACATGAGACCTAGCTGGTACTTTATTCTGATACATAAGTCTAAGGAGCATAGGCAACGATGTTAAAATTGTACCAGCCTTGCTTATATAATTAGATACTGCCATGCTGCTGTTTCATGGCAGAGTTTTGCAGTTTGTAGTTTAAAAAACAAAGATTTTGGTTTGGACAATAAAAAAAAAAAATGACACCACTCTCAAGGTGTCAAAAAAACCTAAAGTAGAAACATTATCCTATATAATTCATTTCAATTAGTTTACTGCAATTATTTATTTTTATGTAAATTAGTTTCTTGGAGGTTTTTACTTCTAACAATCCATACATCAGTTATATCAAGCACATTTGTACATATATTGTCATCATCATTTTCTAAACATTTTTTTGCTTGATCACCTGGTATTAGCTTCTCATTTTTCCCCTCCTTCCGCAACCCTTCCACTCTTGTGAACTCTTGATAATTTATAAATTATTGCTATTTTCATATTTTGCATTGACTGTTGTCTCCTTTCACTCACATTTCTGTTGTTCTTCCCCTTTGGGGGACAGAGGGTGCTGTTATACATTGATCACTGTGATTGGTTCCTCCATCTCCCCCTACATTCCCGTACCCTCTTGGTATTGCTACTCTCATTTTTTTTTCCTGAGGGGTTTATCTGTCCTGGGTTCCATATGTTGAGAACTCTAGCATGTACCGGCATACATGCTCTGGTCTGGCTGGATTTGTAGGGTAGAGCTGGGGTCATGATATTGGGGTGAAGAAGCCTCGAGGAACCAGAGGAAAAATGTATGTAATAATTCTATGGTAATGTAATAATGCTATGATAATAATGTATAGCATCAGTGCTACACTGCATCCTGGCTGAATCATCTCTTTCTTGTGACTTTTCTGCGAGAGGATGTCCAAATGTCTAAAGTTGGGATTGGGGTCTCCATTCTGACCCCACTCAATCTCAACAACGTGATCATTTGTTCTGATCTGCTCATTCCTGTTATTTGATCCCATCAACACCTTAAGCTCATATGTGTTGGTGTACTTCTTCCATGTGGGCTTGTTGCTTATCAGCTAGATGGCCGCTTGTTTAACTTCATGTCTTAAAGGACCTAGGTTCTATATCTTTTAATAGTCAGGTTCCGTCAGCTTTCTTTACCACATTTGCTTATACACTCATTTTGTCTTCAGCAATCAAAATTATAGAATGCCAAGTTAGTAGAACAAAGTGTTCTTATGTTGAGGGAGTACTTGATTAAAGGCCCAAAGTTCATCCACTTCCTCAATATATTGTCATATAAATATATGTACATAGAACAATATCACTATTTTTATGAATTAATGTATTTACATATGTACACAACTATCTTCCTACCTCTATCAATAATTTTTCTTCCTAAATCTTTGCTCTGTTTTCTTTTACCTTCCTACTGCCCCACGCTCCATGCTCACCCTTAATTTACCTTTCAGTAGATCCTCCTAACTGGACTCCTGTTACTCCAACACTACCAAGATTCCTATGCCCTCTTCACACTGATTTTAATTTTCTAGTTGTTCCCCCGTTCATGGCACTTTTTGCTCACTGCTCCCTTCTCCTCTCCCCCTCCTCCCCCCAAGCCCTTCCAGAATCATTTATCTTGTTGCTTTTTCCTTGCGCTTTCTTCTCATGCCTACCTTACATAAGCAGACAAACCAAAAAGAAAGAAGACAAACCAAAAAGAAAACAAGATATCATATTGGGAGAAATAAAAAGAGAAAAGAAAAATATATTCCTTGTTGCACTAAAAGCAGCCCTTAGACACAATGCAAGAGGACAGCTGCATTCAGAAACATTATGTGATATTTTTATAACAAAAACCTGAAAAGGGAAGTGAAAACAGATATAGATGACAATTCTAGACTCTTGCACATCAAAATAAGGATAGAAAATTATTTCAAACAATAACTAGAAAAAAGAAACAATGAAAACAGCAACTGAGAAGAGACATAGAGCTGAGGAGCCGTGCCAGCAGGCCCAACTAGTCCGCGGTGGAGGGTAGTGATGAACTCCCTGTCAGCTCACCACAGGGGAAGGGCTATCAAGGGAGCTCACTATTCACCTGATGGGCAAGGCATCAGATGGTGTATGTTGGGCAAAGTGACCAGCAATCACACAAGAGAAGCATAGGCGGACAGAATGGAATGGAATCCCAATAGAAGAAAAGGAACTACAGGTATTCCCAGAATGAAGCAAGGTAAGCAGATCCAAGGAGAGAAAGTATTAGAAAAAAGGCAAGAACTTTAGGGATCCTGTTATGCATAGAGCAGGGAGGAGTCTGGATCCAGAACAGGGCTATTAATCAGCAATAGTTTATGACCTTTAGAGTGGCAGTATACATGGAATAATAGACGTTTGGTTCTTGTTTTCCCTCATAAATCTTGTTAGATATGAATATGTTCATTTACCTACTAACTAAGATTGTCTTTTACATGAAATTGAAAAATGGATAACCCTTCAGAAGCTGTAAAAGGAGTAATGATTACCTAAGGGTTTGGGAGGAGAGTGGGCTGGGTGAGGGAGTAAATGGGGAGCTGATAGTCACAATTTTCATAGAATGCCACTCCAGGGAATGAATAGCAAAACTGTGGGTGAATGGATCTATTAGACGGTGTATGACTTGAGGGAAATTGCATCTATACATATGCATATATATCACATAGCAATAAGGGTTCCTGGAGGGGAGGGGTGGGTAGGGAAGGGATAGAGGAGCTAATATCAGGTTTATAAAAAGAAAGAAAATGTTTTCAAACTGATGGTGGCAGCAAATGTACAACTATGCTTGATCTAATTGAATTATAAATTGTAAGATTTTTTGGAAAAAAAACCACAACACTTCCCTTTGGATTTGTTCTCTCTTTATTCTTCCTCGAAAATTAAAATAAATAAATGATAAGCTAGACCTGGGATTAAAATATTAAATACTTAAAACTGGGTGAATCAGGCCTAGTGAAATTACCATGACAATGGCATTACCTACCATATCTTGCATGCAAATCCTGTTTCTGATGTCCTGTCTACTAGGGCTGAGAAAATTAATTTGTGAATACAAGGTAGATGAAGCTAGAATTCCATGAAATTCTGAAATGCTCCCTTGCAGAGTCTAACTCTTACAAAGGAGCTAGGGCAAAATATAATAAAGGTAGAAAAATATCACTTCCACCTTTTATGTATGGAGATTAGCTAATGCAAAGGGTATTAGTGTATAAAAAGTGCAAGTAGAGCCTTTTAAAAAACTTTACATTCAGCCTGAGTCCCGGTGGTGTAGCGGTTGTGCGCGGGACTGCAACCCACTGGGATGGAGGTTCATTTCCAGCAGTGGGGCTGGGCTTCCTACTCCCACCACCAGAGAGCAGTGATGCCCAAAAAACAAAAACTAAACAAAAAAAAAAGATATTCAGCAATAATTTAGGGCTGAGCCCCGGTGGCGTAGTGGTTGTGCACAGGACTGCAGCCCACTGGGACGGAGCTTCAATTCCAGCAGTGGGACTGGGCCTCCTACTCCCACCAACGGAGAGCAGAGATGCAAAAAAAAAAAAACTTTACGTTGGGCTGAGTCCCAGTGGTCAAAGTGGTTGAGTGCGGGACTGCGGCCAACGGGCTTGGCATTTCAAATCCAGTGGCTGCTCTCAGGAGCAGCACTGGGTAGCGCCCACGAGCACCTGATGCTTTCCCCCCCCAAAAAAAAATTCATTTATTTAATAGAAAAATACACCTCTCGTTTTCTTAATTTAAGAAAAGTAAACTTAATTTTTTCTTTTCTCATTTTATTTTATTTTAGAGAAAGAGTATTTTAGCCTAAATAAAATAAGTATTTTATTACTTATCGGTTTTCATAGCCTTTTGCTTCTTTCTTCTTACTAAGTAATTTTTTAATATTTAAATATTATTTCTTGAAAACAAGATTTTAAAATCGTGTAAAGACATCACAGGTGTGAGGTAACTGTTTTGATTTTGTGAGCTTGATTGTTTTTGAATAAATTTAGGTAGCAATAAAAATGAAACCATGTTTCTTTAACTAGCTGGGCATTTTGTTCAAGTGTGTTTTATTGATTTGGAAATTCTCCAATATGAAGGTGATCTGAAACATTATTGGCATGTGTCTCTGTAAATATTTCCATTTAGACAAACTTGTTCAAGCAGGGGATCAATAAACTAAAATAAAATCAAGGACTGGATAGTAAATGTTTTAGGCTTTGAGGACCATATGTTATCTGTTACAACTACTCAGCTCTGCTACTATAGCATAAAGCGACCAGAGACAAGATGTAACAAGTGATATGGTGATATTCCAGTAAAACTTTATTCACAAAGCAGTCTGCGGTCACATTCAGCCTGTGAGTCATATTTACCAACTAATGAGAGTTACCATTCTTAACCTTCACCATCTGGAAGAAAACTCATTTAAATGCCATGTTTTGTTTCTTTTTAATTCATAAACTTCAATGATAATTAGTTTAACTTAAAAGTGTATATATTTTAGTAAATTGATATTTTAAGATACAAAATATAGATGTAATTTTCACTAATGCACTTTGTAATTGTATATGCTTTTCTTCATTTAGAATCTTATATTTTATCATGCATGTTAAGAAAAATAAGAAAATTTGTTACATTCCATGAAAATTTTTCTTGACTTTCTTGATTCAAGTTCCTCTCTTCAGTGGTTGGTTAAAATGCACACAGTGGTTAGTTAAATGGACACAGGAGACTTACTTGAGGGGGATGTTGATAACCCCAAGTTTTTTCATGACAGGAACAGATTGGTGGAATAGTGGCTAGTGGGTGTGAAAGAAAACTGATAATATTCCAGGTTATAAAGATCAATTATCATACCAAACATGTTCTATGTTAGACTTTAATTCCTGCAGCTCACTAGAGACAAAAGTTGACAAAAGGCACAATGCAATTAGGAAATAAGAACCCTAAGCCAATGGGATATAATCAGAAGACCTAGGTCTGAAACTTGACCTTGCCATGTATGAACTCTAGAACTTTGAGTAAATCATATATATATATATATATATATATATATATATATATATATATATATTTGTGGGCATCACTGCTCTCCGGTGGTGGGAGTAGGAGGCTCAGCCCCACTGCTGGAATTGAACCTCCATCCCAGTGGACCGCAGTCCCGCACACAACCACTACGCCACCGGGGCTCAGCCCAAATCATTTATATTTTCAACGCCTCCAGTTTTCTTACCAATTTAGGAGAGATGATTTAAGGACATACCCACAGACTCTCTGAAAATGGAATACTATGATCCACATAAAGTGCTTAGAATAGTCTTGAATGTAGTAAATACTCAATGAATATTAACTTGGGTATCATTATTATGGGAGTACTGAAACTGATAGTTTAGTTAATTAAGGAAATTCCTACATTCTTCCAGGTACTTATTAATTTGCCACCAATGAGTTTTATTAATCCTGAGTGCTATTCCTCTGAGTCTTGGTCAGGTAGCTATCTGGGATGAATGCATAGAACAACAGAGAAATATTAGCCACTTCTATGAGTTTATATCAATATGAATATGAATTTATATCAATATGAATTCAATATATAAGCTTAAAGAATCACTGATACTTCAATCTCTATGACATGTAGTTATAAGCATATTTGAAAACAAGGAAATATTATATTTATTCCACAATACCTACTCTTCAAATAATGAAGACCAACCCTTCATATAGCTCATTCACTTGTGCCTCCAGATTGACTGCTCTAGGAAGACTCGCTTCTCGCATTTACAGGGCCCAAAGTAAGAGTACAGTTGAAGCCCTTTCTCTTTGCTCTTGGTTCCAGCCTGCACAGTGAGGATCCTAGTAGGTGGTTTTGGACACTAGAGCTCTTCATTCTAACCTAAAAAGAATATCTCTTGGGAGTACTCTATGTATATACACCCTTAACATCTTTTTCTTACTTTGAAAGCATGAACTCAGGAAAGAAGCATTTGCAACCCTTGGAAGAGGTTTAGAGCCATGGGGTTAAGAATGTTGAGATCTCAAGCACCAGACTCATGTTGAAGCCACAACCAAAGAGCGCCAGTAGTGATTACTAAAACCCAAGCTCCAAAAGTTGTTTTGGATCTAAGGGTATTACTGGCTATAAATGACTGATGAGTAATATAAAAATCAAGATTGCTTTATGACTTGCCTGCTGTCCAGTGAGAGAGGTAGGTTACTAATTAACATCTCCTCCAACCGTGGAGATATCATTACCATATTCCCAGAAATTGGCCCATAGAGAACTAATAAGCATGTCACATAAGAGCAAATTGACTTATCTGTCCTAAGATAGTCCTAGATATATATTTTATACATTAACTCCCATGTGTCAATTCAATATGGGAAAAATATGAGATCAGATTTCTGTGCATAATGTTAGGCAATTGGCATTAATGTCTCTACCCCAATTCCCTAACAATTAGCATAAAATGTTGCTATACATATATACTTCAACAGTTGGACTGGGTGTTGCAAAATAATAATATTCCAGTTACTTTAGACATCTATAATTGAATGTTAGTAAAACAACAGTCTTTTCGATCCTAAATGCATGGTTATTTAAGAAGTTACAAACTAGCTTTAGAACTTTCATTTTGGGTAAGGTGGTGCATTGGTTAAATACTTGACTTATAACCAACAGGTCAGTGGTTCAAACACACCTTTTTTGATGAGAGAAAGATGTGGAAGTATGCTTTTGTAAATACCACTGCCTTGGAGACACTATGATTTTGGTTTTAAACTTTAAGATAGTGGTTCTTGTCTGTCAAAGATAGGACTTTTCCACAATTACATCTACTCCAAAATATTAAGCAAATACTAGTAACCATTTGCCACCTCAGAAACTTAAGAGTTATTCTCCCTAAAGGCTTCAGCTCTCCAGAGGCCTTTGTCTCTCACAAAAGATAGGTTTGACTCCCTTCTATTAGGACAATGGGTCATTTCCCCTGAAAGTTTCAGCTAAATCAAGTCTCTGGCCCAAGGGCAATCAAGGTTAGCCATCAACATGAAACTGGGGTCTCCCCATCTTGTCACATGGGAATCCCAATAACCACCCTCTCTTATCACGTGTGTATCCCTAGATCATCCCCCTCATTACTATATAACTTACAGCATAACCCTTTCCTGTTATGTGTATCTTTACTTATAATTAGGGGCCTTTTATGTCCCCAAAAGATATATATGGCTTGGCCAGAATAAAGGTGCTCTCTCACTCTCACCCTCATCCCCTCTCATGTTCTCCTCCACCAACTCCTCTCCCTCTTCTCCCTGTTCCCTTCCCCCTTTTTTCTCTCTCACCATGTGGACCACCAAGCAGGGTTGAGATGAGCATGCTACCATGAAATGTGTCTGACTCCATTATTTATATCTCTTCATGCTGTCTATGACTTTACTATAATAATTGATCAATTATTGTCATGCAATTGCATCTACCGGACCCATGATGATTATGTCAGAGGCTGGCTCCTCTGACAGGTTCTCAACCTGTGGGTGGTGACCTCTTTGGGGGCTCAAACGAATCTTTCACAGGGGTTGCCTGATTCATAACAATAGCAAAATTGCAGTCATGAAGTAGCAACAAAAATAATTTTATGGTTGGGGATCACCACAACACAAGGAACTGTATTAAAGGGTTGCAGCATTAGGGAGGTGGCGAAATACTGCTTTAAGTGATCACATCAGAAAGATTTCTGGGAAGATAGTGACTGAGTAACATATACCAGAGGAAATCCACAGAAATCAGCACAGGAGAGCTACTAAGAGGGAAATTCCACACTACCTGGTAAAGATAAGTAGGCACAGATACACTAGGTTTTGAGGGGCTGGGGGCTTTTGGCTTACCATTGTGGAGGCTGTCTAAGGTTTGATCCAGCGACTGGAGCCAGGATCATTTGTAGCTGGCACAGCGACTTTATCTCAACATAGTCACAACTTGCTGCCACCTCAGGGCAGGGATTAAACCCCTCCAGCCCAATGTCAGGGAACAGGGTTCACTTCCATTGATACTTTTGTTTCCCACTCTTCTCTTTCCTCCCACAGTCTCAAGAGGTTTAGTGTGTCTCTTTTTTCCTTTATCTCTTCCCTTTTCTCTCAAATGTCACTGCTCACCTCCAGACCACTCCCCTTAACCTAGAGCATTTATATAGCTGGGAGAGCTCCCCTCCTCTACAGTGCTTAACACATAGCTGGGAATATTCCACCAACTTTTTCAGGGGAAATCCTGCCTGCATGGCTGAGAGAACTCCTATCTGGCCTCTGTGGTCGCATGTGACTGAGGGAACTTCCTCCACCTGACGTAGTTCCTCATATGGGCTAAGGCAGCTTGGCCAGCAGTCACCAATGTTCTATGCTGCTACAGGAACCTCTATTCAAATGCCACAGCAATTTACCTTAATAGGGCAATTCCACCCACAATTCACAGTAGTCTACATCAAAGCAGGCAACCCACCAGGCTTCTGTGGCATTCTTGTTGCAGTGGGCACCCCTGCAACCCTCTGCAGCATCCCAAGTTGCTGTGGTCACACAATCATGGCTTCTTGTGAGATCACCATCCTCATGGATCCACAACAACCCAACCAGCACTTCCTGAGAGGACCACCCAACTTGCCCTCCAAATAACAGAATACTGGTTGACTAGGGAAAGAAGGGAACCACAAGTGGATAAAGTGGTAGGCCAATTCCATAGTGAAATTAGCTGCAAGCTGTTCCAAGAAACATTGCGATGAATCTCCCAGAGAGGTACAGTGCTCTTTGACACCCTGAAAAATGGCACCTGGACTCTCTAAAATAACACAACTCAAACAGCAATCAGTCCCAACAACCTCAATGAAGAAATAGGAGAAACAAAAGGCAATGGCAGAAGATGTGCTGAATCTAATGACATACACAGAAGCAGACATTAATCTGCCAAAGAAATAAATTTTCAGAATGCTGCCTGAAGTCATATAGGATCTGAGGGAAACATACATAAAAAGAATGAAATGATAGAGGAAATAAATTCCATACACCAAAGGGAAATACAAGCGCTTAGGGACAAGATAACAAAAACGAGTAGCAGAATGATGAACTTCACAAATCAACTGGTGGCAGCAGACAATCACACCAGTGACATAGAAGAATGTCAAGTAGGCTTTACCAAAAGCAAACAATAATCTAATTAGATCATCAAAGAAGCTGAAGAAAACCTAAGAGCTATGGCTGATGCTATGAAGGGGAACAACAGCAGAATAATTGGATTACTGGAGGTAGACACAACAAAGCAGTCATCGGCAATAATAGTAAGAATTCTTGGAGGAAAACTTCTCCAGCTTAATGAATGAAAATGAGGCAATAATTCAAGAGGCTGGAAGAACACCAGCTAGACTGAATCCCAAGAAGTCAACAAGGCACATAATAGTTAAAATATCCAACTTTGAGAAAAAAGCGAAAATCATGAGAGCAACTAGGAAAAACAAGCAATCACATACAAAGGTTCCCAAGTAAGAATACCGTCAGACCTATCAGTGGACACTATGAAGAAAAGAAAAGTGTGGAGTAACTTATTTGAAAAATCGAAGGAAATAACACAAACCCAAGAATCCTCTACCCAGCCAAACCATCATGATAGATGGAGAAATAAAAGTCTTCCCAGACAAGGAAAATCTCAAATAATACATTAGAAGAAACTCAGCCCCACAACACTCACCAAGCACAAATAAGAGATTGCCACATAGAACAACCCAACTCAGAGGGCAACACTTATGTAACATTGTACTGGAGGTTTCAGCTAACAGTAAAAAGTAAAGAAAAGACATTAAAAGTATTCACCTGGGGAAGGAAGAGGTGCAAATATCATTTTTCACAGATGATATGATTGCATATATGGAAAATTCCAAAAGTTTCACAAAAGGAGTACTAGAAACAATAGAGGAGTCTGGCAGAGTGGCAGGATACAAGATCAACAAGTAGAAGTTTATCAGACTGCAGTACACATCAGATAAGACCACAGAAGAAAAGATAAAAAAAGATGATATCCTTTACAATAGCCAAGCACAAATTGAAATATGTAAGGATATACCTGACTAAAAACCAAAAGATTTATTTGAGAAAACTACAGAATACTATTGCAAGAAACCAAAAGTGATCTCAACAAATGAAAAAATATCCCATGATGTGAATTGGAAGACTCAATACAGTAAAGATGACTGTCTTCCCAAGGCACTATATAAGTTTAAGACAATCTTGATATAATTACCCAAATCTTAGTCAAAGAAATGGGAAAAACTGATTCCCAACTTCATAGAGAGAGGAAAGAAGCCCAGAATTAGCACAGAACTCTTTAAGAAGAATAACACAGTAGAAGGGCTTGCTTTACCTGATGCTAGCACCATACAGCCACAATGGTGAAAACCACATCGTCTTGGTATAATGACAGATACTTAGATTAAAGGAAAAGAAATGAAACAAAAAAAAAAATAAAAGCATCAGCATCTGGGCAATTAATCTTTCATAAGGACCCAAAAACTATCAAATGGGACGTAGATGCCCTCTTCATCAAGTGGTGCTGGAAAAAAAAATGGATATCTACCTACAGAAAAATGAAGCAAGACCTTTATCTCACTCCATTCACAAGAATAAACTCAATGTGTATCACAGACCTTGAGGAGAAACCCCAAACTATTAGGGTCATCAATGGGAAAATTGGGATAAACTTGAAAACTTCTGTGCAGGGAATACATAGGCTATCAGAAATAGGGAAGGATACAAACATAGGGAAGTCACATATTCACAAGTGGGATATAGTGAAGACAATACACCTTTGTACATTGAAAGACTTCACCAAGAGAGTAATAAGAGAGTCCATGGACTAGGAAAACATCTTTAGCAATATCACATCAGAAAAAGACTTTATTACTAAAATCTACAATACTATGTTAGCTTACAAAAAGAAAAAAATCTAATGGTAGGCAAAGAATGTGAACATAAGTTTCACAAGGGCAGAAATGCAAATGACCAATAAACATGAAAAAATTTTATAGATCATTAGCTATAAGAGAAATGCAAATTAAAACAATAAAGAGATACCAACTACCACCCTCAAAGATAGCTCAATTCAAAAAATCATAAAACAAGTGTTGGAGAGACTGTGATGAGATGGGAAGTCTCATCCACTGCTGGTGGACATGTTGGTATACACAGCCACTATGAAAATTGTTTTGGCGATATCGAAAATAGATGGAAATTGAACTACCATACAATCCAGCAATCCTCCTTCTGGGTATATACCAAGAAGAGGAAAGAAACCAACCATGGCCAGACATCTGTGTTCCAATGTTCATCGTAGCACAGTTCACAATATCAAGGAGTGGAAACAACCCAAATTTCCATCAACAGACAAATGGATTAAAAAACTGTGGTACATACACACAATGTCATTCTATGCACAAAAGCGTGATGAATGCATGAAGCACATAGCCACATGGGAAGAACTGGAGGAAATTATGCTATGCAAAGTAAGTCAAGCACAAAAGGACAAGTACAAACATGAATTCCCTGAGGTAAGCTTAAAAAATACAAAAAGGGCGTAAGGAAAAATCTACTGTATAAAAACATTCCTGAGGTGAGGTCCAGGTAGTATCACGGGGTGAGACCAAATCCAGGAACACATATGGTAGTTAACTAAAAATGAAGGGGGGAAGATAAGGAGAAAAAGGGTAGCAGGAAACAGGCCACCAACCCACCCAGATATTGTTTATAGCTCCACAAGGAAAGAGGGGCCAGATTGCAACCTGATGCTCCAAGATGTGACTGCAGCATACCAGCACAAATCAGGGTAAAGAGGTTTTAGGGGCTGACCCAAATCTCAACTATGTGGACAGCCACCTCTCTCCCCAGAAGAATTTTCTTTAGAAGAGAACACTGAAGCTACAGCTCATGGAGACAGATGTATCTGATCAGAACACATGGAAGCAAATGAAGGGAGAGGAAGAGAGAGTGGAATACATCCTGGACGATGAAGCCTTGAGGTCAATTTCCCTGCTCCGAGCAGTCAATGCAGAGACACAGTGAGAGACAGCATCCCTTACTGACTTATAGATCTACAGGGGACAATACTAGAGACACAGTGTGGGAATGCACCACACAGGGACACCACACTAAGGGCGGGCAACAGGACAGCAAGGGAAACAGAACAAGGAAGTCCAAGGGAGTGCCAAAACTAGACTTTGGGGCCAGGGAATGGCACCCCATCAGACTCAACCAGAAAACACTACTAAAGGTCAACAAATATACCTTGAACTATTTACATGCTTTTATTTTTTATTTGTCATTGTTTTTTTTAATTTGGTTTTCATTTGTTGCATTGTTTTGTTCTGTCTTCTTTTTTGCATATTATTATCCCTGAAGGTCTATTTATATAAGATAGGGTTGATAAACAATCTGGAGGAGAAAACAATGGGACCAATTGTCTTGAGGTACATGGGAGAAGGGGTGGTGAGGGAAAGGAAGTGGTGTTAATAAACACAGAGACAAGGAAACAACAAGAGATCCAAATTCAGTAACAAGGAGGGTGAAGAGGCCTTGATCATGGACAATGTAACTGAGAGGAATAACTGAAACCCAAATGAATGTTGAGCATGATAGTGGGACAAGAGGAAAGTAAAAGGAAATGGAGGAAAGAACTTGGAGGCAAAGGGTATCTATAGAAGTCTAAATATATGCATGTACAAATGTAAATATACTTATATATGATAGGGAAATAGGTCTATGTGTATATAGTTAAATGTTTAGAATTAAGGTAGCAGATAGACTTTGGGCCTCCCCTCAAGTACTCCCTTAATACAAGAACACTTTGTTCTATTAAACTGGCATTCCATGATGGTCATCTTTCTGACATGATCTCTGAAGACAAACAAATGTGGAGAAGAAAGATGATGGTATCTGGCTATAAAAAGATATAGCTTTTTTTTTTTTTTTTGGTGGGGCGGGGGGCATCACTGCTCTCCGGTGGTGGGAGTAGGAGGCCCAGTCCTACTGCTGGAATTGAACCTCCGTCCCAGTGGTCCGCAGTCCCGCGCACAACCACTACGCCACCGGGGCTCTTAAATAGTTCAGTTTTTGTTTGTGACAACAATAGGGCTTTTACCCAGTTATCCAGCATTTGGACAGAGTTATGTGTGCTAGCCTTTCTCCTTCCAGACATAGATATTATTCCTGGAAATGAACCTGTCCCTATCCCTGCTATTGATTACATGGCAGGAAGAGCTAAAGGGCAGTGCA
The DNA here is from genome assembly GCA_004026705.1 of Nesogale talazaci. Lineage (NCBI taxonomy): Eukaryota > Metazoa > Chordata > Mammalia > Afrosoricida > Tenrecidae > Nesogale > Nesogale talazaci. Next base: position 13,524 of record PVJH01033025.1, read on the forward strand.
ACTAGGTGCCCTATTTGTAAGATTAGGGATCAGTACTGCAGTGGCCTTTGGAATTGCAGGATACCAAATTGTCTAGGCAGCTAATATCGGATATGCAGGCCTCATCAGGCACTACACAAGATTTGCAAGATCAGGTAGATTCTTTAGCAGAAGTAGTATTACAAAATAGAAGAGGTTTAGATTTACTTGCTGCAGAGCAGGGAGGTATTTGTTTGGCTTTACAGGAAAGATGCTGCTTTTATGCCAACAAATCTGGAATCGTAAGAGACAAAATCAAGCGGCTGCAAGAAGACTCGGAGAAGAGAAGAAAGGAGTTGCCCACCAATCCACTGTGGACTGGGCTCAATGGACTGTTGCCTTACTTCTTGCCACTTTGGGGCCCCCTCGTTAGTTTATTGCTTTTGCTTTCATTACAGCCAGTATTATTCAACAACCTCATGGCATTTATTAAGTAACAGATTGAGACCATTCAAGCAAGGCCCCTGCAAGTTCATTATTGGCGCTTGGAAATGAGTGATCTCGAAGAGAGTGGCACACACGACTAGTATGTGATAAGACCCTCTGCCTCCGTGAGCTGAACTTGACAGCCAATGACGGGTAAGATCAGGAGCACTCTTTACCAACCTAAGACAGGCCATGGTGACATTAGAAGGCCATTGACCGATGACGGGTAAGGACTGAGTGTGTGTCCTGACAACCTAAGACAGGCGAAGTTCCTGGGAGGATATTACTTGAAAAAATAAAAAAAGGGGACCTGTCAGGAGTCATCCAGCCAGGACATGCTTGACCTGGCTACAGGCCGGATATGCCTGAACTCTGTTGCAGTTTGTTGTCTGGGGTTTGTAGTTTGTAGCCTTTGTAACTGTAAACAGCCCTGGCCTTTGAAGCCTGACTTGCAGCTGTGCTGCCATTCACTTGTCAATTTTGAAGATCACCATATACTAATTGCCTAAGCTTGCTTGCCCTATAAAACTGGTTTACTTCTCCCAAATCATCAAAAAAAAACCCCACCCCACCCCAGAAAAGATGTAATTACTGACACAATGTATGTATGTATGTATTTATACGTTATGATTAGAGCTGTATGAGTCCCCAATAAAATGATTTTTAAGAAAAAAAAAGATATAGCATCTGGGGTCTTAAAGGACTGAAGATAAGCAAATGGCCATCTAGCTGAGAAGCAGCAAAAACCACATGGAGGAAGCACAGCACACCACATCACAAAGTGTCGAAGGTATGAGGTACGAGGCATGAAAGAACAAAAAAAATCATATCATTGTGAATAAGGGAGAGTGGAGGGTGGAGACAAAAAAAAAAAAACCATCTGTAAGCAACTGCACAACCCCTTACAGAAGGGTCACAGGGAAGAGACGAATGTGTCAGAGTGCAATATAGCAACTATGAAACCTACAACTTTCCTCTACTTCTTTAATGCTTCCGGCCATTACTACCATGATCCCAATTCTATCTTACAAAATTCTCTAGAACAGAGGATATAACTGGTACTGATAGGAACTGAAAACACGGAATTCAGGACAGATGAAACCCTCAGGACCAGTGGTGAGAGTGATAATATCAGGAGGTGGGGGGGTTATAAAGGGGAAACTGATTACGGATCTACATATAAGCCCCTCCCTGGTGACAGACAACAGAAAATTGGGTAAAGGGAGACATTGAACAGTGTAAGACATGACAAAATAATAATAATTTATACATTATCAAGGCTTCATGAAGGAGGGATGTGGGGAGGGAAGGAAAAAAATGAGGAGCTGATACCAAGGGTTCAAGTAGAAAACAAATGTTTTGAAAATGATGATGGCAACAAATGGACAAATGATCTTGACACAATGTATATATATATGAGTTGTAATAAGAGTTGTGCAGGGCTGAGCCCCGCTGGCGCAAGTGGTTGAGTACAGACAGCCTGGGGGCTTGGCTGTTCAAATCCAGCGGCAGCTCTCAGGAGCAGCGCTGGGTAGCTCCCACGACCACCAGAGGGCAGTAATGCCCCTCACCCCTCCCCAAAAAGAGTTGTACAAGACCCCAATAAAATGATTCTTTAAAAAAAAAAAAAAAGAGGCTCTAATGCCAATTGCTCAAGTAGAATAAAATGTTTTGGAAATGCTGATGGTATCATATATACAAGTGTTCTTAATACAATTGAATTGTGGATTATTATAAGATCTGTAAGAGCCCCCCTCAATAAATTGATTAATAATGAAAAGAAAATATTTGAGAGAATTCTTTTAGAAAGGAAAAAAAACCGGAGATCCCATCAGAATAATAATCAAGGTAACCTTGATTTACCTAGCTAGTGAACACAGAAAGGACACTATTTCCAATGAATCTAAAATCATGGTAACTTCAAGAGTTTTCAGTTGTCTTCTAGAGTTATAGTAGTAAAAGGCTATTATATATTTATTCTTGTAAAATAGAAAATAAATTATAATTTATTATTTGTCTTTAACAAGGCATTTCCTTTCAAAATGTGTCTGAGGCCGGACTCCTCTGTCCCCACTACATTCTAAGGAATGTAAGTTCATTTGCATTTTTTATGCAGCTTCTCTCCCTCACAGTCATTCACTTGGGGTGATTGATGTTAACTTGAGTCCCGAGAAAGATATTTAGGGAGTCCTGGGCCACCTAAGATCCAGGAGCTGCTTATAGCTAATTAAAGTTCTGTTTGGACAAAGTACATTTGCCAGAGTCTTTAGAGAGAAATCTCTGACCCATGTGTCCTGGTTTCACTTGAAAGACCTAAAATCTCCCAGAGAGAAACAGTTCACAAAAGATCATTTCTCCTTAGGTTTTTCAGACTACAAGTTTTCACAGCTGTCCAACAAGCATTTGAAAATGAACGTAGATCTTAAGTTATGTTAGGGCAGTTAGCACAAATTTGTAAGTAGGACTTCTGTCAGCTTATGCCAGAGACATAACCACTTCTGTGTGTATATATTTAGATATAATATGCATATATATATATATATGTAGTGCTAAAATGTTTACAAGCAGGTTTTAAGAGAGAATGCTGCATCAGGAAAGTGTCAGTTGCCACCTCATTCTCCCTGATTTAGGTTTCCAAGACTGTGTTCCTTTCTCTCTTGGGTTCTGATTGTGGCTCCCTTCTCCTCCTTTAAATTGTCGAAGGCTTTCTTATTGAATAACCACTTTGACTTGGCACTCAAGGCTCTATGAAATCTCACTCACTTCTAAGACTTCACCTCTTCTCTTTCTTTCCCATACACTAAAACAGGGGCTACTTCCTGGGACCTATAGAAGTTGGGCAGGTAAAGACACCTACTATGAAAAATGGCTAGGTGCAAAAACATGAACATACATGGCTCACCAGCATTTTGTTTCTGCTTATGTTTTTGTTAGATTCTGACTTGCATTACAGTGATCTTTACTATTTCCAGACTGAGCATTTCTTGAGATGAATAAAATCTCCCTCATCCCTGAGAGAACTTGATGCGTGATACATACTGAACAAATATCTATTTTTTGACTAATTGAGAGGAATAACCCCTATCAACTGAAGGGATATCTGGGACTATCCATTGTTGATTAACGGGTTGGGTTTAGATAAATGGGTAGCTGGAAGAATGATGATGACTGAAAAAATACTTTAAATCGAGTGAGTCAAATGTGGCCTAAACATAAAGAAACAGCCCTACAGCCAAGTCGTACCAAACACTAAATTCGGGTTTGGAATTAAGACAGCAAAATGATCTATCTGGTGGCCCTAACACTCCCCCTGCTGAGCTAAGGTTCTATTTCTGCATGTTCAAACCTTTGGCATCCCCCTCTACATTAACACAGACCCCTCACCCTTTTGATGACACCTGTCCATCTCCCAACATTCTCCACAATGAATGCCTTCAAGGAACACAGCTGTGTGACACATTACATATAACAGAGGTTCACCCTTATTTAGTGGGTAACTAAACCAATGAAGGAGGCTCTTGGCTGGCACAACCTTCTAAAACTCTCTGATACAGAAATCAATGTGCTTATAAATTTACCTTAATTATTTCTGCTTTGTAGCTTTGGGATGTCTGCTGACTTCCCTTAAAACACACACAGAACTGTGGCCCATTGTAAGAGAAAATTCTACTCTTCCAAAGAGAATACAACTCATTTAGATTCATTCATACAAATGCTTAAGCATTCACACTTTAAAATACCTGGGTAAAGAGGGTTTTTTAAAAAAAATTTTCTTATTCTATGTATTCAATTGTTGACCAGCATTGTGGTTCTGGTAATACACAGACTCTACCACATGGCTTCGTTAGGAAAGGATAGTGTGGTTATGTGAAGAGAGATCTGAAATAGTCAGTGACACTTGGATGTACTAACTACCTACCTTAAACATGTAAGAGAATAACTGGAACAATTTACATAGAATTCCCTGAGTATGGAATCTTGCCAACTCTTTCATGACGAGCAAGTTGTGATGGAATCTATGTTTATCTGACAGTGAGGGTCATGTTCTGGCAATTTTGTTGTGGAGATTTTTCTTGAGAATGGTAGAGAGAGCATCAGCCTCTGTTGTCATCCCGTCTTTGGAGAAAACTGATTCAAGATTCTCAAGGGAGAGACCTTCCCTGTCCTCTACCATGGTCCTAAAGCAATGCCTCCAGCATTTCCCTACTATACTTTACTGTGAATATTCATTCTGTAAATATTTATTTGAAGTCAAATATTTTAAGTGCCTAGACACAGTTCTTGGCATTGGGAACCTCTGAGAACAATTCTGATAAGTATGCTGTCATCTTCGTAACCCTCTACTATACAATAAGCCACATACAAGAAAATATCATATTTGCATTCCCACTCTTTGTTCCATTATTCAATGAATAAGATTACATCAGGACCCATAAGAAGACAGATTTCAATAATTATACATAGAGAAAACTCCTCTGTTGTTCATTTTTTGGACAACTCAGAAACCCTTACTAATGATGTGCCATGAACTAAACACAGAGGCAAACACACATGGAGAAAGAAAACAAAGGCAATAATTTATTTTGTTTACTCAAACATAAGTAGAGACTAATTGCTCTTCAACCTGAACATAATTGTTTCAGCCTTGAGGCTGAAAGGTGTTCATTTCAAATAAGGTTTATTCTGGGAAGAAGTGTCATGCATAAAAACCCATATTAATGAAGCGGCGATGCTATAAAACTAATCCTGAGAATCCCTACCCCAGGTTGCACTTCCTGTTGTCACCTGTGCTCCATTTGTGTATCAGATGATGATTTCTCTTATAATATGTGAACGGCAAACACGAGGACAGAGAATGCAGCCATGGAGACAAAAGAAACAATCACTTTGTTTTAATATCAATGATCCTATAGCCTCTGTTGTTAACTCCCTTGTCTCAGAGAAACACCATGTATACAGAAATGAACATTTACTGAGCAAGGTCTTCAGGCAGGTCCCCAGACACCATTTTACCTTCTGTGTGAGCCTGCGGGTGTACACCTGCTAGATGGTAATTAGATGTTTTTTAAAACCTTTCCAAACATTGGATTTCTCTCCGTCATGGTCTCAGAGAATAACTTTCTGAAACTCTAACTTCTAAAGCAGCATTTCTCAACCTGTGAGTTGCAAACTGTTTGGGGGTTGAATGACACTTTCACAGGGGTGGCTCTATTCATCATAGTAGCAAAATTACAGTTATGAAATAGCAAGAAAAAGAATTTTATGGTTGGGGCTCATCACAACATGAGAAACTGTATTAAATGGTCCCGGCATTAGCAAGGTTGAGGACCATTGTTCGAAGGTATAGAAAGTTGCATGATAATCCCAATTTTCTGAAAGTGCACTGTGCTGTGTGTACATGCGTATGAGTATGTATGCATGAAGGTATGTGTGAGGGAGAGAAGAGAGATGACATTTTATGTTAGTGGCGGTCTTTTTAATTTGAAATTAAATGATTGTAATAAGCCTTCATTTAACCTAGCATTTAAGAGTTTAGCATTTGTTAATCCAAATCTCAGTTCTACCATTTGCACATTGTGTAATATGTGGAAGCTAACTAACCTCCCTGATCCTGAGATTACTCAGCTAGAAAATGTAGCTAAGGCTTCTATTTTATGAACTTTTTGGGAAAACAAAATACGTAGGTTATGTGACCAAGTATCTTTGTGTGGTGAGAGGTAAAAAATTATCTGTATTTATTTCTGCTCCTTTGACAAGTCATTTAACCTCTCTGAGCCCAGTTTCCTCATCTATAAAACAGGGACACTGTTGTGTAGGTACTTGTGCCTGGGTTCAATAAATTAGTATGTGAATGTGCTCAGCACAGCTTCTGAGGCATAGTAGGTGCTAAATAAATGCTACTGATTAGTATTGTTTTTGCTATTAAGTTTGTCTTTGCCATCATCATCAGCTGACCTATATCAAGGAGAACTAAATATTTGTGGATATTCCTGGATAGCTGTACTGGGATTTTTTTGCCTGAAATATCTACAGAACAAATCCATGCCTCTACGGAAGAAGGACTCCAAGATTCATTGATAAGATGTTAAACCCACAATATGAGACTCCAATAAGCTCTAGTTAATGAACAAAGCTTTTTAAGTATTAGCACCCACAGGCTTAAATAACACCAGGCAAAGGTAACTTATTGCAACAAATTATCTCAGATAGAATTCTTTGAATTCAAAAAAACATTTTTCAGAGACAAGACCACTGTCAAGAAACACAGACATATGACCATTTGAACTGATAAAAATTGAAAATTTCTCTCTCATGGGATATCAGAACTGACAGAATTCACAAGCAGTGCCATCTAAAAGCTAAGTATATCAAATGTGGGTAGAACAGGAGTGTCCAGGGAGCTGTGAACACACTTTGGAAAACAGTCAATCAGATGTCTGCAGCTGGGAAGTGGGAAACCAGAATGCTGTTTGCCTGAAGGCAAGACACTGAGAGGGCTCTGAGAGGGTCACACTCCATTTCCTGTAATGGGTGACCTTGTACCCTCTGCAGGGGGCAGTAATTCTCAGGCACTACCCACAGTTACTCTACAAGACAACTTCTCGTTAACCAGAGAAGTATCACTGGTGGTTGCTGAAGAAACTTCCAATTAGGGTTGAGGACCAGAGTCTGTGTTTGCTTTCTTTTTGTCTCCCTTTTCTTCCACAATGATTTTTCACATCCCTGTATATGTTAATGCCTGGGGAAGAGAGTCAGGAATCACATGAACCTTTCCTGAGTTCCTATGATGGATCAGGCACTTGAAACTCCTGCAAAATATGTCACAATATTTCCACCTCACAGAGAAGCATATTGAGGCTCATGGAGGTAAAATAACTTGTCAATATAGTGCCATTTATAACTGGTAGGCCCATATTTGGAAAATACAATGTATTTTTTTCTATAAGAACTGATTTGTATCTGCTTGTTCAGTATTACAACTTCAGCACCCAGAATTTTTCAATCATTCCTCAACAAATGCTAGGAAAACAATCCTTTTCTCACTAATACACAAGATCTGCCTGTTTCCTTAATATTACTTTGGAAGTGGGCATGAGGGTGACTGTTTCTTTCATTTGTCTATTATTTATGCATTTCAACATTCATTGTATCATTCATTGAAAAAGAGTCCCTGCACAGAATTCCAAGCAATAAAGATGCATTATTGAACAAAAGAGACAAAGATCCTTGCCCTTGTGTACTTATAGCCTAATGGAAGAAGTGGAAAATAATGCATTCAATAAGTAAATAAATTATTTGAGATGTCAGAGAAAGACTCATTGGCTCAGAAGAGATAAAATGACATAAGGATCAACAGCCCCATCTAAGTTGGGAATCATCACAGCATGAAATTGAGGTTTGAAATGTATAGTGTTCATTCATCTTAAATCATAATATTCCTGCCTTAATAGGTCTGAGTGATTCAGAGAAAGAATAGCCATCTAGAATAGCAGAATTGTTGCTCCAAATTAGATTTATTTTCAGTCCATAACAAGATAATTGTTCTTACAATCAGGTTGCGTCAAAAGAGAAAAATAATGATAAATTCCCAAGGCTCCCTACTCAAGTCAAGAGACATGCCTGTTGACTGTGTTCATGGAGTATTTCTATGTGCCTTACACAGAGAAAACTCAGGATATAATCTAATTAAGTTCCCACTTCAAGGAGGACTCAAAAATGCTTCCAACGATGTTAGAAAGTGATGCTCTAATCAACGTATAAGTCTTTGGGACAGAACCTCAAAGGGAATAACCAAAACAAAGTAGATTGAGGCATCAGAGGCAGTTTTCTACCCTTTACTCTGGAAGAATGCTACTTGCAGTGTCTGCTTTTCCAACAGCTGCAGCAGAATATACATGACCACATGCAATAGTAGGCAAAAAGTGACTCCATCAACTTAACCCACCTCCTCAT
>PVJH01033026.1:0-21994 GCA_004026705.1 Nesogale talazaci
GAGAGGCGATGACCCAGCCCTACTAGGCTCCCAGCACCAGGCAGGGCCCGCAGGCCACCACCAGCTGGGCGGGGAGCCAGGCCCGGCTGTGCTAGGAGAGCAACAAGCACCACACTGTTGCTGGTAATAAAGCCTCTAGGCGCCCTGGCTGCAGCCGGATGCCAGGCCAGGCACTGGGCTCAACCCTCCCTCCCTCCTGGACATAGGACAGAGCCAGCGGGGCCTGAGGTCCCCGGGGCCCTATCTGATCCCTGAGAGACCAAAAGGAAAGCAGGGTACGTGGAAATAACTCAGCCTGGAGGACCTGCTGGCTCCCCCACAGAAGCAAGGACACTGTAGTGATTAATGGAAGTACATCATGCTTCCTTCCCAGAGATCAGAGGCCGGTGCCCGCCCAAGGGCTAGCTAGCCCTGCATGCATGAAGAACCACCAGCCACATGCCAACTTTACCGAAGAGGGGACAGCGCCCCAGAAAGGTCAAACTACCTGGGAGCGTGGGAAAGGGGTCCGTAGGAGTCTGCTGGGGGAGGAGGTGACCCCTCTCCGACTCTTCCAGGCCCCTCTCCCCCACCAGAGTCCACTGTGGGCTCAGGGATCCCGTTAAATCAGACACTCTCTGCCCTTCCTCCCGAGAGCTGAGGAAAATGACAAGCAACATTTGTGACCTCTTAGAACTTAAGGGCCTTCTCCGGCGTCCCCTCCCCTGACCCTCAGAGTCACGCTCCAGTAGCCTTGGGATGACTCCCACGTAAAGAAAAGGAACGTAAGCTTCCCGGGCACCTCTGGGGTGCCGAGTGTCCTGCTGACGGCTATGGGTGCGAACCACTTCATTTCATCAGGCAGACCAACAAGGTGGCAGTGCCACTCTACCCCCAGGGCACAGCTTGGAGCCAGAGGAGGAGAGTGGCCAGCCCCCAGCCCGGGGGAGGGGGATGCCAAGGGCTGGTTTGTAAAAGGGTCAACTGTAGACTTCCCTTCTGGCCTTAAAACCAGGGAACCGGGTGTGTCTAAGCCCCTTCTCACCTCCTGCTTAATAAGGGCGGCCTCCAAAGGGGGAAGCAAAACTCCCAGCAGGCGGATGGGGATGGGGAAGGAGGAGGTGGGAATGGTTGCTAAGGAAGCAGCCTTACTCCTCCTCCAAGCTAGGGTGACCAGTGGCAGGGGGAGGAGTGGACCCAACCCCTGCCACCTGGGCATCGGCCACTCCCTCAGGCCCCCCCCCCCCAGTCAAGAAGCTGGGCATAACGGGAACCCATGCCAGATGAGCTCCCAGGCAGCCCCATTGCCCTTGGGAGTGGCTGCCCAGGTGCACCAGAGACCGATGGGCCACCAGACAGTCTTCGTGGCAGGACAGTCAATGATTTTTATTTTTTTAAGATTATTTTATTGGGGGAGGAGGGATCCCAGTGATCTGTTTCAGACTGAGTCAGAACTGAGAGCTTTAAATCAGCACCCTGGGGGGATGGCTCGGGCCACGGGCCTGGTCCGTGTCCCACCTCGGCCGTGGTCTGTCTTACCCTACTTCTCCTGCAATCTTTCTACAGCAAGAGAGCAGCACCTGTTTAATCCTACCCTTTGATGTCAACCTCAAAGCAGATATAGTTTTCGCACTACAGAACACAGTCCGTCTCCCCCAGCCCCCCAGGTAACACCAATGTTTCATATGCTTACCAAAGCTCTTAAAGAGCTGAGTTTCGTTTTTCTTGTCGTTAAAGAAAGTCACTCAAAAGAAAGAAAGAAAGAAAGAAAGTCACTCGTGGTCATGCGTATCTTCTTGTCCAAAGAATAGTAAAGGACAAAAATAAAAATGGAAAGTCTTGGTAGACAGATTGGCAGGTATCCTATCAGAACTTTTCCTACCCCTAGAAATGTGTCTATTTGTAAACATTTTAAAGGTGTCTTACAAAAGGACGCTATATTGTAACATTGCCTGACAGTCTTTTTTCTTTCACCTCATGCTCATCTTGATGCATCAGGGCACACATACTACCTCAGTTCAAAGGTTTTGGGTGGGGTGGGGATGGGATGTAAGTGGCCAGTCGTTTACCCATAAATGTATTTAACCCTCCAGAATCTCTCAAATCAACCACACAGGCCCATTCCTTACAGGAACTCCTGCCCAAGGAGGCTCTGCCTGCTGCAGTGTCCAGGATCCCACCGTCTCCACCAGGGATGTCCCAGTCTCTGGTTCTTCCAGTTCTCTTGGAAGAAGGGTCGGCAGTCTCCCCAACCCCTTCAGACTCCCCGCCAAGGGCCACTATGGATACAGGACCACATCTAAACAGTTGGCTCCGAAAACCACAAATGTTAACTTGAGTGCCATCCACTCCCTCCTCTAGGCATCTTTCAGCCTTCTTAAGTTGAGGCGGCTGGAATCCCACGACCACGCACAGATCTCTAGTGGGGAACATCTCTGGTACACCCCCACCCCTTCCCACCCCAGGCCCATCTGTCCCAGCGGCTTATAGGAGTCCAGCATAGGTTTCAGCTCTCCAGCCAGGGTCGTTGGGGGAAGGTCCTCACTCCCCTCTGTGCACCCAGACCAGACTTAGCGGCTAGCTGCGGGTTGGCTCAGAATTAAAAATGACCTTGACATTTGAAATAGAAACAAGAGCGGGATGATCAATAGGGATGACTGAGGACAGGGTCATGGTTGCAGGAAAGAGAAACATCAAGGAACCTGGCTATGTACCTACAATGGCAGGGGAGCCCGAGGGGGTCAGAGGGGACCCCAGCGGGAGGCCAATGCCTCGCAACTGTTTTTCTTAAAAAAAAAAATCCATCCTGGGATTAAGGCAGGTCCTGGAGTCTGCACCTCCTCCCCTGTCACTTCACCAGACCGGCTGATGGCCGCAGCCACCGACGTGACCTGCAAGGGCGATGCAGCCTGACAGGTCCTGGCCATTGGACGTGGCGGCTAGGCCCCCCAAGGCATCTGCGCTGCAACCGTGCCAGCCTCTGCTGAGAGTTCGGAGCTCGCTCGGGCAGCGAGCGGGGAGGGGGAAGGGGAGGGGCGGGGCGGGGCGGAGGCCAGAGGCGGGGTCTGCTGCAGGGGCAGGAGCCCGAGCCTGAGGTTCCGCCCCGTGTCCCTCACACTTGCAGCCACAGCAGGAATGTTCTGGATGCGGGAGCTTCAGGTTGGAGGGGGGAGGAAAAGGGCATGGAACCTTCTGGGGCGCTGGAAAGGGGTCTTCCTCCACGCACACACCCGAAGCGTGACTGTCACCACTGCCGTGTTCTCTGTCATGGCCACAACCCCCTGGGGTGGGTGTAATTTAAAGCGTCCTCGCTCTCTCTCCTCCCAAGTCTGAGCTCTTAAGCTCTAGTCTACAAAACATAAAGGAATCGTCAAGATTCCTCACCAAATGGCCTCCGTTGGCCCCTTTCCTCATTATCCTTCCGCCCTCCTGTCTCTCCCCCTTCTCCTCACCACCCCCCGCAACCCCCCAAGCCTATCGCTAGCAGGCGTTACAGACTGCAGAGGTCCCATCTGCCCCAGACCAACGCCAGGCCCAGTTCCCAGCACCCCTACACTCCAGCTACACAGACTGACACCCTTCTCCCAACAGCCCTCTGTCCTCGCTCTGCAGGAGGGCCGGGGGAGGGGACTCAGAACTCGGTGGCCCATGCTGGGCGCTACCTTTTCCAAGAACCCTTCCAAGATGAGACGGTGGGGCGCCTTCAGGCGTCCCACCTTTGGGCACTTTCTCTCTCCCTTTCGCTCGCCCTTGTCTCTCTCTGGGCTCTGTAAACCCTGACTCCCTGCCCTCTCTCCCTGCCCTTTCAGAGGAAAAGCTCTGGAAGGTTCTGGCGAATGGAGCCGATAGGGTGGGGAGGGGCTACTGCCGTCGAGTCCCGGTGAAAAATCAAGCGCTGAAACTCTGACAGGAGGGGGTCTAAGGTGCTACTGGAATAACCTGTTGACAAGGGGAGTTATGAAAGTCTGGACGCGATTGCTGGGTGGCGCCTCCCACCATGGGTGATTTTGAGTCGGACTCAGCGTTTTCTCATCTGTCCAAGATGGTTGCAAAAAGCCAGCCAGGTGGACATCACTCGTCAAAGCACTCACCGCGGCATCCGTCCATCCCAGCGACCAAGTGATGAAAATGGTTAGCGCTAGCTAACCCCAAGTAGAACAACGACTTCCCAGGAGAGGCTGACCACACAGCGGCTCAGAGAACGGAAGTGAGTTGCCCGGGATCCCACCCGGTGGAGATGGGTCAGAACCCGAGTCCTTCGGACTGCAGCGTCGTCCTGTAGGCCTCGTGTCTACACAAGTCGTTACCCAGACGTGGCGCAGATAGGACTGCGTCCAGTGGAGGCACAAACATGCGCGGAGAGGCGCCTGGGCCCCGCCCTATCTTGCATACACACTGCGTGCGGGGAAGGCCGCTCGGACAGTCACAGCCATCTCAGGCTGACACTGCCTGGCGCTCAGGTGTTTGGGGAGGGGACATAGTCAGAGGAATGACTGACAACCAGCCCCACCCCCCTCCCCACCCCCTGCCAAGGTAAATGAGGACTCCTTCATTTTCAGTTTACTATGAAAGCACCAGCCCCAGCAGACACCAGCCTCACCAGGAGATGTTTCCGACCCGCAGTAATCCTGTACGACAGAGTATAACTGCCTCCTGGGCTTTCCTAGGGCCTTCCCTATACAGGACCAGGTGGTCTTTTCTCCCTGGAAGTGGCTGGTGGGTCCAACCCATCAACCTCTTAGTTTGCAGCCTGATGCTTTAACCCATGACACCTCCAGGTGAGCGCGCCATGAAAGTGAAAACACTTCCTGTGGTTGTGCTCTCACAGCAGCCCATTCCCAAACTAAAGCCCAGAGGCTCGCTCAACAAATCACCGAGGAATGGGATGGGGGTGGGAGGGTGGGGGTGCTGCACTTCCAAACCAACTTGGGAACCCGTGGCCCAGTCACTCTGAAAGCAGCAGGCAGTGCTGAGGGTGAGGAGGAGGTAGTGGGCGCAGGGTTAGCACTCTGGAGTAGCATTTTCAGCCCTGGGGAGAGTTGCCCCACACCCAAAGGACCTCCGACCCAACCTAGCTGGGCAATGTTCTCAAGGCTTACAGGTCTAAGGCTTGGGTTCTAATGGTGACTTGCCCAATTCCAAAATGTAGAAGGAGTGGTCTTTTTATTTAAATCACCCATTAGTAAGCCAACAAGGTAGTTCTCAGAGTCCTTTTCCCAATGAATTGCCCCCCACCCCAAAAAAAAAAATTGGCAATCTGAGGGAGGCCTGACCCTTGCTGGGAAATAACTTGCATCTTTGGGGGCGGTTTGAGCCAAAGGAACTAGCCCTGACCTAGGCAACAACCAGTGCCCACCTCCGGGAAGAAGAGCAGCAAGCAGGAGAGCCCGGCGTCTGCACCCTGCCTCAAGGGAGAGGTGAGAACTGAGCACCCAGATATCAAGTGAGCTCCCAACGTTCAGCAGATACTGGGCAAGCCCTGTTAAATGTCCAATGGGTGACCCAGACCCAAGGCAAGGTCCTGGTCCCCTGAGGGCCCAAACTGATGAGAGAGACAGACATGTGGAACCCCAGTGCGGGACTGAGCTGTAACCCCAGAGACAGGCCTGGCTCCACTTGCATCCTGACTGTAGGAGCCCGGTCAAGGAATGTGTGGGTTTGCCTCGCCTTTCTTGCAGGCTTTTTGAGCCGGCCAACAACAGTGACGTGGGAGAAAGGGAGGAAGACATCCCTCGCTTTGGGACGGAAGGGCTTTCCGTGAATTGGAATTGAGAGAGACGGGGCTCGGAAATGACCCACACATACAGAGTCCACAACAGGACACACACACACACACCACCCTCTGCAGAAACGGATGTGACCACCTAGTCCCTACCTGCTCTCAAAGCCCCGTGGGAGGCCTGAGACAACACCCCCACCCCCAGGCTTGGATCAGAACGCTCCTCATTAGAGTCAGAGACACAGGAATCAAGTTGGAATGGACTTTGAAGCTCTAATCCAACCCCCACCCCACAGAGGAATCCTGTCTACTACAGACATTCTGCTAGCTGGTCACCCAGCATCCTCTTCAGCTTCGCCAATACTCCCAGAGCCACCTTTTGCCTGTGAATGCTCTAGAAAGAATTTACTTTCTTGGGGGTCAGTGGCCGAGTGAAGGCACATACCCGAAAGGGGTAACAAGGAAAGACTTTGTCAGCCGAATCAGGGGCTATTCCTTTGATAAACAGCTGACCCCAAGCTCTATAAACAGGACAAGAGGCCAGAGAGGCAGCCAGCGAAGGCAGTGCAAGGAGCAGGGGAGGTGCCAGAGACCCGCCCCCGGGGCCTCCTGCTTGGGTGCTGTGCGGGCACACACACAGACACAGTTGAGTGTCAGACATCTCCACCCGGGCCTGAGTGGACCACCGGAGACCCAGGGAGAACTCCCACAACCCAAGCTTCCAAATGTAGGGCCGTGGGCGTTTCCCCAAGAACACCGCACAGAAAGGCGGCGGGGAGGATGACCCTGGGGGTCGCCTGATAGTTGGACTCCCCCAACTTCACAGCCCAGATCTAGCCAGCCAGCAATGCCTAGGAGACACACTCAGCGGGGATGGGAGCGGCATCGCGAGCAGAGCAGCACCTGACCCCCGGCTCGCTTGCAGCCGCCCGCCCAGGAGACCGGTTCAGGCCGCTGGCAGCCTTGGGTGAAACATGAAGACTGAACAGTCCCCCTAGGGATAGTGATGGCAGCCTCTGGGCACGACCCAGAGGGGCAAGTGGGGTCACAGGGCCCACGGTGCGTCTCCCACGGTCTGCTGTGCCCGCTGGTCTGGGAGAGGGCACGCTGTGCGGCTCTGGGTGTCTGGCTCGCCTGCTCCCGCCTCGCGACGACTGGAGCTACCCAGCAGGGTGCAAGACGCCATCTTGGGTCAAGGTGCAGCCACGGAGGTGGGTGGGGGGAAGCAGGGAGGGGGGAACTGGCCCTCAAGACCCAGGGGAGAGAGAGCCACTGAGGAACAGTGGGTCCCACCCCCAGCCCAGGGTGCGCAAAGACGTACTCAACGGGCCCCGCAGCGGAGAGGGAGTCGGATGGAGGGGGAGGCAGAGGGTGCCCCGAAGCAGGGAGGCTCCAGGAAGACGAACCGTAGTTTGGCAGACCGAGGGCCGCAGGCTCTAACGACAAGGGGCTGGGGGAGGCCGGGGGCGGGCCCTGGACGCTCGCCAGCTTGGCCCGCGCCGTGGGGGAGGAGGGCAGGACGGCCTGGGGGAGGGGAGCAGGGGGAGGGCGGGACACGGACCGTGGCCGCCCGCGGCTCCCAAGCTCAGGGTCTCCCGCGGTGCGCGGACTTGGGGCCAAAAGACCCTGATCCGCAGCGTCGCGGAGGCCTCGTCCTTCACTGTGCAGATGCGAAGATTTCAAGGACACGTCTGCACCAGCCAGCCCGCCCGGGGTGCGTGTGCGTGAGTGTGTCCGTGTGCGTGTGAGTGTGTACGGGGGGCGGGGGCCTGTTGCAGGGGGCACCCTGGGAGTCCCCACCCGCGCCTCTTGCAGCCCCATCGCTTCCACCCCCGCATTTTCCAGGCCCCCACCGGGGATCCTTGCCCGCCCCCGCCCCGCCCCCACACTGCGGCGGCGCAGCCACCGCGCCCGGGATCCCACGACCCGCGGCAGGGGCAGGGAGGGGCCAGGCACGATGCCCCCCCCCCCAAACCCTGCACCTCCGGTCCCCTGCAGGGAGATGTGTGTGCCCCCCAAGTGGGCACGCTCCCCGCCCCTGCCGCCCTTCCCAGATCCGCTGACGCCCCGCACCCCCAGCCACAGGTGGCCGGAGGAGGATCGCGGCGTAGCGTTCCCCGTCCTGGCCCCCGATCGTCCCGCGTCCGCCCCCGGGGGCCTCCTGGGTCCCCCGCCCCGCTGGGCCGAGGAGGGCGGGGAGCCCGGGGGGGGGAGGGGCGGGGGGCCGGGTCGTGCCAGGCTGCCATTTTCTGCCGCCGCCGCGGAGCCTGCGCGGGGCCCGATCCCCGCCCCCCTCCCCCGCTCCTCGCGGGCCGCGGCGGGGGCTGAGGATTCCGTGTCCCGGTCCCGGCCCTCCGGCAGCCGGGCCACAAGCCCCGGGCGGCGCCCCGGGGTGGGGGCTGAGCCCGGAAGGCGGGGGTGGCCAGGCCGGGCCCCTGCGGCAGCCAGCGCTGAGCTGGGCACCGCAGCGGAGGCCGGCGGTGGAGGGGCCCCCCGCGGCATTGTAGAGACTTGAACTTGAGCCCAGAGCCGGGCGGGGGCGAGGAGGGGGCTCCGCGCCCGGAGCGGGCGGGATGGGAGGGGGCGCCTGCGGAGCCCGCGGGGACATAAACAAACCCTCCAATGCCCCGCGCCGTCCGGGCCGGTCCGCCCCGCCGTCCCCGCCCGCGATCCTGGCCCGCAGGCGCCGGGCGCCGAGTTGCAGGGGTCCCGGAGTGCGTCCGGAGCTGGGCACTGCCCGCCGCCGTGCCCCCCGCTCGGCCTCCCGTCCCTCCCTCCCCGCCTGCCTCCGGGCCGGCCTCCGGGCCGCCAGCAGCGGCGCTCATTACCGTGTGGCCGGTCGGGTCGGGCCGGCCCGGCTGCGCGCCCTGGTGCCGCGGCGCCGCGTCCCGGCTCGTCCTCTGCTCTCGCCGCCGCCGCCGCCGCCGCCGCCGCCGCCGCCGCCGCCCGCGCTCCCTCCCTCCCTCCCTCCCGGCCCGCCTGCCTGCCTCGCTCGCTCCCTCCCTCCGCTCGCTGTCGCGCTCCCTCTCTCCGCCTCCTCCAGCGGGTCCCCCCCGCCCGCCCCTTCTCTCCGCCTTCCTCCTTCCCTCCCTCCGGCCGCCCGCGGGCCCAGGCCTCCGCCCGCCGCTCGCCCCCCGCGGCCGCGCTGGCCCCGGCCCCGGCGCTGCGCTGCGGAGTCGGCCCGGGGAGGCAGCGCCGATGGGGGGGCCCCGGGGCGCCGCGGCGGGAGCGGCCTGGACGCGCGGCCGGTCCTAGCGCCCTCGGCCCGACTTTCCGGCCTCTGCGGGCCCCGCGGGCGGACCCCTGGCGCTGCGAGATCGAGGGCCGGACCCCGCGGCTCCCGGACCTGGCGTCCGGGCACCGCGCCCCGGCCGTGCTCCCCGCCGCTCCGCACCCACCTCCCCGCGGGTGGGAGTCGAGCCCCGGGCCCTCCGGCCGCCCGCCCCTCGCGGAGCGCCCCCCCCCCCTCCCCGCTACCTGGCGCCACCTCCGCGACGGGTCCCCGCATCCAGCACTGGCCGCAGGGACAGCAGTCCCACCTCTCGCCTGGCCGGTGTCAAGTGCCTCCCTCCGCTGCCGGCGGAGCCCCCCGCGGCCTTCGCCCTGCAGTTCTCCCGACCTCCACCAGAGCCCACTGCGCTCTGCCTGGCTCAGCACTGGGGCCGGGGACAGCAGCGCCGGCCCGTTCGCGCCGCAGCCCCCGCCCCACCAGCCACCCCCGCCAGGTGCCCAGACCGAAAGGAGCCGCGCCGGCTGGGCAGCTCGAGCACCCTCCGTGGCATAGACACCCCCCCACCCCCCTTAGAGGAAGTAAGCTCGCTGTACCCTGAGGTGTCCGAGTCGAGTCGGGTGCCCTCGGATGGCCAGTGGAAGACTGAAAGATTTTCGTGGGTGGAAGGTCCAGCCACAGGACATTGAAGGTCCCTTCCAGCTCTCACGTTGCATGCACAAGTCATGTCGGCCTCCACTCACCACTCATCTCAGCGTCATATGTGGGTTGTGCTCAGTTCCCCCTTTAGAATATCTGCGCGAACCCTGGTGGCAGTAGCGGTTACAAGTTGGGCTGCTAACCCAAAGATCAGCAGTTTGAAACCACCAGCCGCCCCCGGGCCGAAAAAGGAGACTTTCTATTCCAGTCAAGAGTTGTCATCTCAGAAACCCACAGGGCCGGATGTACCCTGCCCCATGGGGGCCCTGCCAGTCAGAATGGGCTCCATGACAGGGAGTTTGGTTTGAACATCTGTCTCATTTCATCAGTGCAGGCAAGCACCACCCTCTGAGTTCATCCTTCTTTCTCAACAACCATCTCTAGAACTTGGGACTAGTCCTGAATGTGTGTGTGTGTGTGTTTCCCCCTTCTGTCCACCAACTGTCTCCCACCCTGCCCTCTCCCATTGGGTCCAGCGCTGTCTGGCTGTACTCAACATGCCCATCCAGACATGGTATATCTCTCTTCCATTCATCCCACTGGTTGCTGACAGCTGGAAACGGACCCCAAAGCGAACCCACCCCAAACCCTGCCTCAGTCCCACCCTCTTGGATCACAGGAGCGAGAACTTGGATCCCTTTCAAACAGGTTCAGTCATGGCCAAGAATGCGATTTGATCATTTGGGAATACCAGCACAATAACAGGAATGGAGGGGAAAATACCTGCTAAAGCCCTGGGATGGGAGACTGGGAAGAGGTGTCATGGGCTCTTCTGATGCACATTGGAAGCCCTGCGGTTTGCCACCGTCTCTGAGTGGGACAGTGTTGTTTCTGACTCTACCGGTCAAGAGATGTGGTTGCTCTGCAGTATTGCTGACACTGCCCTAGCTTTCTAAGGAGTTTGAATGTCTAACAAAAGGTTAACCCCTAGTTTTCCCCCCTTCCACTGATCATTCTGCTCCAACACAAATTCCGGTCTGTTCTGATTCTGCTTCATTGGCCATGACTAAAGAAGGAATGGCCGGTTCAAATCCCTGACAGGAACAAAGGACTGAATTCGAGACACAGGATTGGCCTTCCATTCCAGAGAGACTTTCCTTCGGGCAGCTAATACTTCCAAGCGCCTCGGCCACCCCTCGTCCCATCTCCAAGGTCTGAGACTCCAAGGTCTGATATTTGTCACCCTAGGCCGCTGATAATTGGCCCTGCTATCCATAGAGCCCCAACGGGCTGTCAGGTAAGCACTGGACTGTGAGCTGCAAGGTTTGTGGTTCAAACCTCGCCCATCACTCCTCTGGAGAAAGATAAGTCTCTCCTCCTATAAAGATTTACACTCTTGTTTGGGTTGCTCTGAGCCAGAATCAACCCGACGGCAGTGTGTTACCCAGGATCTTCACCCAGTCCATTTCAGAGGTCCTTAATGTTACCCAAAGACAGGGCACGAGGGCGGGGGCGGTCATTTCTGTAGCCCAGCACCCGTGCACAGAAGGTCCTCAATCAACCTTCATGAAATGCACGTGCAGGCTCCTCGCCTTCTTGTTTCCTACATCCAGGTGGCCATCTGCAAGCACTCGAACCAGTGCTCCTTGTAAATTAGGTGAGGTCAGAGGACCATTTTAGAAAGATAGCTGTCATACCTTCTTCAAAGGTTTGGGTGATATTGGCACCCCCCCCACCACCACCACCAAAAAAAAAAAAGTAGCAACTCTTTATTGTCTGCCTCTCCCTTGGCACTCTGCCCTTAAGCCCTCATCAACCTTGTGAGATCGTCTGTATTATCCTCACTTCAAAGATAAGGACAGGGAGGCGTAGTCAAAGGCAGACCACTGGGAAGTGACAGAGGCAGGACTCAAAGGCAGGCCCATCTGACTCTAACAGGATTCTACCACGCCTTAAAACATTGTGATTGCTCTCAACAAGATGAACTTTGTGGGCCAGGATGGAACAATGTAAACTTCTGTCTAGCCAATACCACTACTTAGGGTGAAATCCCATGAGCCCTTGGTGTGTGTGCTGGGGTCAAGAGTCCCCAGGTAAGCATGGTAGACAGTTTATCCTCCAGAAGAAGCGCCTCTGTGGTTACAATGTGAGTTGTCGTGGCTGCCCTGAGGTTCAGGCGGTGCAGAGAGCGAGCCGCTCAGTGCTGCCTAAGCTTCTGGCTCGCTCCTGGCTCAGCTCTCCCTCCTACCTCCCTTCCTTGGGTCTGCCCCACTGCAGACTGATTGGAATTCAGTGTCATTCAAGGCAGGCCCACTGACAATGCCTGGGCTCCCTAGAGGAGAAAACCCAATACCGTGGTGAGTCAAAAAAGCTTGAGGATAAGTCATGGGAGTGTGTGAGGGGAAAGAGGGGAGCTGCTCTCAAGGAGTCCAAGAAGAAAGAAAATGTTTTGAAACTGATGGTGGGAGCAATTGTACAATACTGTTTGATGTGACTGAGCTATGGAATGTTGTGATATCTGTAAGATCTCACCATAAAAAAATTTTTTTAAGGGACGGGGGTGTTTGAGGGAGAATCGCAAAATGTATGGACTTCAAAAAAGTTTGTGGAGAATCACACCCTTTTGGAAGCCCTCTGGCCTATAGGAGACATTTCTTTTAGCGAAATGATTACATTGTTCTGGAGGCTGGCAAGTCCCAAACCCATCGGTTAAGCATCAAGGCGGACTTCTTGTGACTCGTGTGGTTGCGAGGGATTGCAGGCACACAATTGGCAGGTCAGCTGGCAAACTGCTTGCTCACAGGGCTGTGGGGACGGGGGGATCCCCAAATCTGAGGGTCAGATGGTAGGCTGCTGGCTCGCGTCTCAAAATCCAGAGGCCAGAGGATGAGTCGGAAGCAGAATTGAGAACGGCAACTTTCCAGAACATTCATATATATTGGATTCAGGCTGCCATCCTGAGGAACCGACTGGCTTTCACTGATTGACTGCTCCTATCAGATCACAACACGATGGCTGATCACGTTACATTTTGGAAGAGCAATCCATCTAATGCCTGCCAAATCATCGGGAAGCATAGCCTAGCTAAGTTGACACCTGGCATCAACAATCATTGTCAACATGGCATTTGTATAAATCTCCTTAAACCATACGTTGTGGAAAAGATCCATATCGGTACCCATTCCACAGTCGGATGACCTAACTGGATGTGGAAATTATAGAACAATGTCATTAATATCGCATGCATGTAAAATTTTGCTGGAGATAAAAAGGGTTGCAGCGGCCAGTACATCTACAGGGAGCTGCCAAAAATGTAAGCTGGAGCTAGAAGAGGACGAGGCACAAGGGATAGCATTGCTGATGCCAGAGACATCTTAGCTCAAAGCAGAGGATACTCGAAAGATGTCTACTTGTGTTTCGCTGACGATGCCAAGGCATTTGACTGATGTGTGGCTCGTAAAACACTAGGTTTTTTTGAGAACACATTGAGAAGAATGGAAATTCCAGAACACACCAAGGTGCTCATGCAGAATCTGTACAAGGACCCAGAGGCAAGTTCTGGATCAGAACATGGGTTATATACTGAATGGTTTAAAATAAGGAAAGTGGTGCATCAGGTTTTTGGTTTTTTTTTTTTTGGTGGGGGGGCATCACTGCTCTCCAGTGGTGGGAGTAGGAGGCCCAGCCCCACTGCTGGAATTGAACCTCCGTCCCAGTGGGCCGCAGTCCCGCGCACAACCACTACGCCACCGAGGCTCAGCCCAGTGCCACAGGTTTTACCCTCTCATCACACTCACTCAATTTGCAGACTGAGGAGCTAATCTGAGAAACTGGACTATATGAAGAACACAGCATCAGGATTGGAGGTAGGCTTATCCACAACCTGTGATGTGCAGTTGATACAGCCTTGCTTGCTCAAGGACAAGAGGACTTGAAGTGCTTATTGATGAAGATCAAGGACTGCAGCCTTCAGGATGGATGACAACTCAAAATGAACAAAAACCATCACAAATGGACTGATAGACGACATGACGACAAACAGAGAAAAATCAACGTCGTCAAGGATTTCATTTTGCTTGGATCCACTGTCAACGTCAATGGGAGCTGGCATGAAGAAAGCAAATGACATATTGTTCTAGAGTAGCGGTCCTCAACCTGTGGGTTGCCTGAGTCATAACAGTCGCAAAATTACAGTGAGGAAGTAGCAACGAAAATAATTTTATGGTTGGGGTGGAGGGGTCATCACCACCTGAGGAACTGTATGCAAGGGTCACGGCATTAGGGAGGTTGCGAACCCCTGCTCTCCATAACTCCACACAAGGCCTCTTTTTTGAAGAGCAGGGATGTCACTTTGAAGGCTAGCATACTCCTGACCCATGTCATGGTGATTTGACATGGAAGGCCAGCCGTTCGAAACCACCAGCCCCTCTTTGGGAGGGACACCAGCCTTTCTGCCCCAATGAAGATTTACAGAAGCAGAAACCCAGAAGAGAAGGTTCCGCTCTGTCCTATTGGGTCACTATCAGCTGGACTCAACTGGACAGCAGGAAATATCACTGCTCTTGATCCCAATTGTCTTGGATGAGGTTCCCTAGGGGAGCAAAATCAGGGAAGCATCTATACACCACTGGAGTTTTTCCCGTGAAAATTTTGAAGTCTCCTTGCACCTATACTTGGGCGTGTGTGTGTGTGTGTGTGTGTATTTCTGTATGTGGGGGCTTCAAAAAGTTCATGGAAATATGGAATTGAAAGACAATGGCATTTTTTATATAGCTGTTCATATGTACATTGCATGCTGTTTTTAGGTGCTGTTCAGTCAGTTCCTGCTCACGGCCACTGTATGTACAACAGAACAAAATACTACTCTGCCCGCTGCCTTCCTCATGATTGTGTCTACGTTTGACCCCACTGTTGTAGCCATGATGTAAATCCATTTCCCTGAGGATCGTCCTCTTTTTAGCTGATACACATACAAGTGTGTGTGTGTGTGTGTGTGTGTGTGTGAAGATTTATTTCAAGGAAAAGCTCACACTGTTGTGGGAGCTGGCAAATTCCAAACCCATGGGCCAGGTATGAAACGGGTGGCTTCTCCTGACTCGCGTGCTTGCAGGGTCTGTTGAACCCCACATGGGTACTTCAGACAGCAGGCTGCTGGCTTATGGCCCAAGAATCACAGGTGAGAAAATGGTGAGTTAATGCAGGAGTGAGAGAATGAGTCTGAGGAGACCATCCGTACATTTTGGATTCAGGCCACGCTCACAAGGAAACAGATTGACTTTCAACCGATTGCTCATATCAGATCAGAAAATGAAAGGTGATCGCATCTCCTTAGGAAGAAGCAATCAGTCCAGCATCTGCCAAACCACTGAGAATCGTAGCCTCGCCAAGTTGACACATAACAAGAACTATTATAGCAGGTCATGCTGTGATCGCAAGCCACCCCAAGTCGCAGACTGAAAACCACAACATTGTTGTTTGTCTTACTCATGTGCAATGTTGACCACAGGTCTGTGAGGGGTAGAAGAAAGGGCCTCTGCTCATGAAATGCCCAGGGACCCGACTGAGCCACCATCGTCCCAAGAAGAGCCCTGGAGATTCTCACATGAGCAGTAAGAATATGCCACTCATTGGCTAGAATCAACCCTACAGCTAAATCCCACTAGGAAAATCGGGATCCGACATTTTGGTCAACCAGGGCGCTTCTAGCCTCCTCACTGACATCATGTCCCCTAAGATCATCTACCTAGAGATTCCAAATGAAAAGAAACCAGTTGCCACATTTCTGACTCTGATTAGAGAAGTGGAGAGACCATCCCTTCATCCCAACACCCCAAGACTTTATTTTCTCCCGAGTTGTCTTCTTCTGGAACCATCCCACCTGTCTTTGCCACAGTGCATGGCCTCCTACCCCTCCTCTCTGACTTCTAGACTTGGCTTGGCTACCTTCCTGCTCAGTGATTTCAACCACACACCCACTTCAGTCACCATCATATCCATTCCATGTCACAGTCACCAGAAGAGCGTCATCCTATACCATTGTCAATGTGGGGTCTTCATCTCTAAGGTTGCTAGATTAGTTAAGACTCTCTTGGTTGCACGGGGCAGAATCCCAGCCTAAACTAGCTTAAGTAGAAAAAGAAATCCAATGGTTTGGTGTCCAAGTAACTGGGAAACACAGGTTGGGGTTTCAGGAATAGATCTATGGTTTCAAATGCCAGCCCAGGGTCTCTTACATTCTCTCTCTCTCTCTCTCTCTCTCTTTCTTTCTCTCTCCCCTTTCTTGCCCCAACACTCTGCTTACTACTGGTTGGCATCTTGCCTTACCTTAAATAAATCTTACCCAACCTTGAGAAATGGCAACCAGTGGCCTCATAATTGTCTTCTCCCAGCTTAGAACTTCAGTGGAAGAAGATCCTTTTCCTTTCCCTTAAGAGAGAAGGCTTGCCCTTAGTAAGCTTTCGAATGCTTCCTAAGACATGAGGTTCCACATACTTCACCATCCTCTGCCTATGGAAGCTTTAAGATCTGAGCCATACAACTCTCCTATTTTTTCTTTCTTTTTTCCACTGAAGAAAAGCTTTAAGGATTACGTAATTGTAACTTTGATCATAAGGTATCCTGGACCGCATTCCATGGCCAGTGGGATAGAGCTATTACCAGTACAGATCACACACATCCACACCTCTGTATGTTCATGAGTGGCACTGAGTGACAGATCTAGTCCCATGGAGTCATGGCAAAGTTGTTCCCCAACAAGCACTGGGCAAATACATTACACTCCACCCCTTGGCTAGCCAGTATCCATACAAACCTTCCCTTTATATATGCACCTTTTAAAGTCCTTCTACGTATATATGTATGTGTATATATCTACAATTCCATATACAGCTAAAACTATGCCACTCTCTTTCCCAAAAGAATATAATCCAAGCCTAGTGCTATAATCAGGATCTTTGACTAATTGTGTCCCTCTCACTCAGGAACTGGAGGCCACTTTTGTGGTTCTGACCCCGTGGTTAAGTTATGAGTATTACCACCTTCCAAACATTAAATGCACACTAATGGAGGGGAAATAGATCGCTATAACAAACACCAACTCTGAAAGTGGGGAGCGGGGAAGAGAACACAGTTGGGCAGTGCATGGTCAACACCAATACAACCTGCTTGAAGGGAAAGCCAGTGCCTGCCACTCAGCAGTGGAGTGGGGTCCTTACCTGCTTCCTGGGATAATCTCCCTGGCCCATTGTGCATTTCTGCCCCTGAGAGGCAAAGCAAAGGTGTCCCTTTGAAGAAGTCAACTCCCTATCACTATAGTTACAACCTCCTGGAAGTTCACTCAGAGGCTGAATAATCATGCGGTCTTGGGATTGCAAGATCATTTCCTTTAAACCTCAGCCAATGACCACTTAGCTTATTTTCTAGGGACTCCATGGACCAAGAACAAGAGGCCACCATCAAGATCCAGAGCCTCTGATGGATCACTGTGCATGTCCAGCACAGATTCTAGGGACGTTAAAGCTAAGTGCTTTGCGACCTGTCAAACACCATGCAAATATTTGTCATTGTCCTCGTGCACAGAGAAAATCATACAGATACAGATTCACTCTCTGGGATTTGATCTGTGTCAGTGCCCGGTCCTTTTAGTCTATGTTACCCTCTTATTGAACGTCTTCTAGCAACTGCCATAAACTCGCTGGCACTTCCAGCTGCGGGCTCAGCACCTTCTCCTCAGCAGAGCCTCAGCCTCTGCCTCTCACCCTAACATGAATCCTCTCACCCACCCTCGGCTTTGAACCTCAACCTTGAAGTCCTTCCCTGTCTCTTCTGGACACCTCCCTACGCATTACCCTCACCATTTATCTCCCTTTCTTCCTATCCCATGGCGGTCCCCTTCTCCTTCCTCCAGCTCTGGTCTCCTCAGTCTGGAGTCCCCTGCCTCATCTGAGCATCTCCCTCAATTGTCCTCTCTCCCTCGACTCATTTTACTTGGTGACGCTAAGAACGGACTTTTCCTATAGTCACTGCATTGTTACCTTTGTGCTTTCTACCCAGCGTCATTTAAATGAGCTTTCTTATGTGTGCAGGTGGAAGGGGGGGGCCCAGCAAAATGGGACAATCAAAAATTTGTTCCATATAGCAGAGAGAAGAAATGAATAAGTTGACATCCATGAAAGTCAGTCATGGAAAAAGAGGAAACTAGAGAGATTGATGTCACGAATGCAGACTCGTCATGAAAATACTGGTGTGAATGCAGAGCATTCAAGGTCTACACATGGAGAAGTCGCTGTAGATGCCAACGTATATATAGGCACACAACGACGCGGGTCCACCTACTGCCCATCTGTAAGCTGGAACAACTGTGGTGGCGTGAGTGTTTCTGTGATGCAATGTCAGTGGAAGCTGTTTTGTGAGTGTTTCCAATGCTTGCAGGACATCCGTGGCGGGCAGGTTGCCGTGAGCTTCCAGACCGGTGGGAGGGGGGCGGTGGCCAGGGGAGAGAAAGGCCTGGGTCTCTTTTTGAAACTCAGTTCACGAGAACAGGATGGGTCAGAGCAGATGGGGGACGTGCTTTGGACTTGCCCTTGCTCTTGTCAGGAGCTGCGGAACCGGTTCCGACTCGGCTCAGCCCGACGCACAACAGATCGGAACCCGGCCCTGTCTGGCGCCATCCTCTGAATCGTTCTGAGGTTTGAGCCTGTCGGATGCGGCTGCTGTGTGGAACCATCTTGGCGCAGGGCTTCCTCTTTGCGTGGCCCTCGTTCTTGGCTAAACACCATGGCCTCCTCCAGGGACTGTTCTCTCCTCACACCACGCTCTAAATATCGGCGGCTGCGGCTCATCATCCTTGCCTGTCAGGAACATTCTGGCGGACAGATCCACTTGCTCTGTTGGCAGCTCATGGCACGTTCCATCTTCTTTGTTAGCATCGTCGTTCTGACGTCTCGATTCTTCTTCAGGTTTCCTTATGCAATGTCCAGCTTTCTCATGCTGCGAGGTGACTGAAAGCATCATGGCTGGGGTTGGTGCACCTTAGTCACAAGCCGCACAGGAATAACACGGCTTGGTTTGGCTTTAGTTGGATTTATTTGTTTACCACATATTCTGTTTCTGAAAAACACGAGCCAAAGGCTTACCATGCCCTCACTAAGAGTGTCAGAAGAGGCTCGCACATCCTTGTGTGAGTGTCAGAAGAGAGCACACATCGCAGATCTGGCCATTTTCTCATCCTGGCTTTTCAGCACCCAAGCCCCCACAGTCTGACAAAGTGACGGACAAGTTGTGGTGGTTTTGTGCTTATGTTAATTTCATGATGGAGATGTAGGAGTGGAGTCTAACCTGTGAATCTGGAGATAGCCATTGAGTAGCCAATGAGGCCTCTGTGTGGGCATGGCTTTCTCCTGAGACTTCTGGGAGATCTCGCGATATTTCCCTCATGAAGATGAGAAGCTATCTTCCCCAGTGGTTGGGAGTTAGTCTCAGAGACGATGAATCACAGCCAGACAAGATGGCAGCTGCTGGAGTTGCCGGTGGAGATACCACACACGGCTTTGCCCTGATGGACCCAGACCTCTGAAGCTGGGGCGGCCACATGGAGACCTCTGCCAGCGATGAGTTGCTTCTGCTATTGATGGACCCTGAGCCCTGGAAGCGAGGAGCCATGGGGAGACCCCTGCCAGCGCCGGGATTCTGCACTCACTGACCTGTGACTTCATGAGTCGGAAGGAGACTTTATAGACTGATTTCAGGCATATGACTTTGAACTGGACTGGGCTCAATGTCCTGTTCCTCTTGTATATAGACCTTTTCCTTATAGCTATATGCGTGTCTATGAAATTTGTTCCTCTAGTCTACCCGGACTAACACACAAGTGGTGAGAACATGTCCCTAAAAGGAATCCATTCCTAAAGGAAGACATCGTTGTGATCATTCTATCTTCTGTTGTCCATTTGAGACTTACGAGTGAAAGGGTGGAGGTTCGCCTGTCAATCATGTCACACCTTGATGACCTCAATTGGAGACACTAAATAGCTCTCTGGAGGTGGGACACAGGCTTACTTTCCGAGGGGCATTGCCTTGGACAAGACTCATGGAGCTACACGCTCCCGTCCTGAGCTGGAGAAGCTACGTGGAGACCCCTGCCACCGCTGACACGCTTTCACTGCCACTGGATCCACAAGACTTTTCACTCACCGGCCTGTGATCTTCCCACATTCGGCATCGTTGCATGTGTTGTGTGAGTCTGAAGAGGAATTTATATAGGGGTTTTGAACATATAGACTAATATCAGACTTGTGGGCTTGATCTGGACTGGGATGCTTTCCCAACATTCAACTACTCTTATATATAAAATTCTTTCTTATACACCTATGAGAGTCTATGAATCTGTTTGTCTAGTCAAGCCAGACTAACACAACCGTGCTAGTTGACAAAGGGGGTCAGTGAGGGTGTGAAGAATGCTTGGTTAGATGGATTGACACAATATTCACAGCGATGGATTTGAGCTTGCTGACGACCCAGAGAATGACGCAGACCTCGACAATGCTTTGTTCTGTGACACATAACTCATTATGAATCAGTCAACAGGACTGCAGGTTGCAACCACACATATATAAGATGTAACAACATACAAAAACGTCCTCTACTTCCTTCCACTGGAAGCACCCAGACGTAGTGAAGCTCCAATGTGAGCACACCTCATGCCTAGACCTTGGTTTCTACATACCTCTCTACACCCAGGAATTCAGGCTCTTTGAAGAGAGAGGCGGTTTCAGAATTGGGTTGAGCAAATGTACAAATTAATAATCAGAGCATTAATAATAAAATGTTAATTACAATGGGTAAAAGAGTAACTTTACGATGAAAAAGCCATGCTCACACTATTTTAAGGGACTGATACCAGTTAACAGCACCAGAAGTGGACTAAATGGGAACAGTGCACCACTTAACAGGGTGGAGTGACAATAACACAGCACCCTTTCTGTGAGGAGCCGCCATGGCCCAGTGGTTAAGCACTCGGCTGCTAAGCAAAAGGTTTGCAGTTCAAACCCACCGGCTGCTCTATGGGAGACAAGCCCTGGTGCTCTTCTCCCAGAAAGCTTACGAGCTTGGAAATCCTGTGAGACGGTTTGACTTGGTCCTCTGCGAACAATATGGTCTGAGGTAGTCACTGTTGGTGGGATTGATTTCATGGCACACAACAGCATGATACCCTCTGTAGGGGTTGTGTTAGTCTGGGTAGACTAGAGAAACAAATTCATTAGCACACATATGTGTATAAGAGAGAGGTCTATGTACAAGAGGAATGGAACACTGAGAAAGCATGCCAACCCGTTCCAGTCCAAGTTCATAAGTCCAATATTAGCCCATAGGTACAATACCAGTCTATAAAGTCTTCTTCAGACTCATGAAGCACATGCAATGATGCCAGGACAATCACAGGCCAGTGGTTACAGAGTCTTGTGTATCCAGTGGTGGTAGAAACATCTCAGTCCTGGCCTTCCAAGCATCTCAGCACTGGCAGGCGTCTCTATGTGGCTTCTCTGGTCCTAGAGGTCTGGTTCCATGTGGCATCTCCTCCGAGCTCCTCCAGATTCCAGGACTCGGGATCTACCAGCTTGCGCCATGTTGTCTTGTCAGTAGAACATCTCCAGG
The DNA here is from genome assembly GCA_004026705.1 of Nesogale talazaci. Taxonomy (NCBI): domain Eukaryota; kingdom Metazoa; phylum Chordata; class Mammalia; order Afrosoricida; family Tenrecidae; genus Nesogale; species Nesogale talazaci. Next base: position 21,219 of record PVJH01033026.1, read on the forward strand.
GGACTGGGTGGATAGTCACCCACCTCCGCGAAGGAAATGCCATGAGATTTCCCAGAATTCTCAGAGAAAACCATGCCTACACAGTGGTTTCATTGGCTGTCTCCAGATTGACAGGCTAGACTCCACCCCTCCACTCTTAATCAAATTGGCACCAGAGTACCTGGCTGCCACAGTGTGGAACCTTCATCGACTCGAGAAACCATCAGACAGATCCAACAGGAGGGAACAGTTAAAGTCCCTGGCTCATGCCAATAAATCAGGATCATTACCGTCAAGGAAAGATTAGAAAGGGCCCCGTGTTGAAGGCAACTGAAGAGACACAGCAGAATGCATGGTTCTGGGCTGGGTCTCTCTGCTGTAAAAGACAGTCTTGGCGCAATGGAAGAAACCAGAATGTGGTCTGAGGATGAGAGGGTAGTCACCTGTCAGAGTTCAGTTCCTAATTGTGATGTGTGTGGTGTGATATTAGGAGCCCGGTGGTGGAGTGGTTATGCATCGGGCTGCGATTCGAAAGGCCAGGAGTTCAAAACCACCAGCAATTCCTCGGGAGGAGGCGGCACCTTTCTACTCCCATAAAAAGTTGCAGGGAAGGCTGAGCCCCGGTGGCGTAAGTGGTTGAGTGCAGGACTGTGGTCCGCGGACTTGGCGGTTCAAATCCAGCGGCTGCTCTTAGGAGCGGCACTGGGTAGCGCCCACCACCACCAGAGGCAGTGATGCTCCCCCCCCCCCAAAAAAAAAGTTGCAGGGGACCCTGCCCTTGAGGGTCAATAGACTTG
>PVJH01033027.1:0-22006 GCA_004026705.1 Nesogale talazaci
CCCCACCCGCCACAAATCAGGCCTTTTTGGTCACATAATGAATGTTACACAAATCTTTCTAGATCCTCTAAATAGAAAGCTTGATTAACAGTTTGACCTGATGGAACAAACTCCACATGTACTACAAGTTGACATTTTTGTGTATTGAAGAAGTTGGTGGACATCCAGAACAAGGTTTGTCATTATTGACATTTCACCTTTTTTGAAACTAGAAAACGTACACTTGAGTTTTTCCCCATAGTGCTGTCCTTGTAAGCTGTGTTCAATATCACATCAGTTTCAGCGGCATTTTCCCCAAGCAGGTTATAAAATTTCACAGCTGCATGCGGTTCTGTTAAATCAGCCATCACAAAAAACAAGGTTCAAGCAAAACTGCTTTTATGAAAAAAAATTCGCTGTGACCAGAGAGAAACTTCCCAGGCAATGCCACTGGGTGCACTAACTCAGAACAAGTTGCTAGATGCTTGCCTAGCAGGAAGAATGTGTACTACAAAAGTTCAGCTCTGTACAGCGCAATTTCTTTTTTTTTACACCCCCTCATGTATTTATTCCATTAGGTTCTAAGAACCAAAGGATTGAAATACTGGTTTACAAGATACAGTTGGAATGTAAGTATTTAGCAGAGTTAATTACTAGTCCAGGACAGTGTTAAGACCACGAATTATAAAATATTTCCTGGGGAGATCGTGAGAGTTCTTTTAAAAATTAATTTTATGGGGGACTCATACAGCTCTTATCACAATCCATACATCAATTGTATCAAGCACATTTGTACATATGTTGCTATCATAGTTTTCTTTCTTTTTTTAAAAAAATCATTTTATTCAGGGCTCGTACAGTGCTTATCACAATCCATACATACATGCATTGTGTCAAGCACACTTGTACATTTGTTGCCAGTCTCAAAACATTTGCTTTCTATTTACACCCTTGGTATCAGCTCCTCATTTTCCCCCTACCTCCCCACACCCTCATCACGAACCCTAGATAATTTACAGATAACTATTCTTTTGTCATGTCTTACACTGTCTGATGTCTCTCTTCATCCATATTTCTGTTATTTGTCTGGTCCTGGGGTGGGGGGAGGGGAAGCTGTATATCCAATGTTGTGGACTATATATCCAATCCCTTTCTCTCCACTCCCCACCCCCCCATGATATCACTAATCCCCCTACTGTTCCTGAGGGTTTTATCTGTCTTGAATTCCATGTGTCAAGAGCTCTTATCTGTACCAATGTGTATCCTCTGGGCTAGCTAGATTCATAAGTTAGAACTGAGTCACGGTGGGGGGTGGGCAGAGGAAGCATCCAGGAACCAGAGGAATGATATGTGTTTTGTTGATGCTATACTGCACCCTGGTTGAATTGTCCTGATATAATTTCTAAACACTAAACCTTGGGCCCTCAACTTAAGTTCATTTTTTTTGTTTTCACTGTAATTGGGCTGGTAGGTTAAATACTAGCTAGAGCCAGTGTGTTATGATTGGATTGTGTTCTGACACGTGCCCAGCGTGCCTGGCATTCCCCCGTCTGGAGTTTGCAGGCAGGATGGCTTCATTGCTGTAGTCCCCGACAGTGTGACGAGTTCCTGCGAAGCACTGGAGCTGGTCTTCTCTGGCTTGTCAAGATTTAATATGCTCTTTGGACCCTGAAGCAGAACCGTCAGCCAGATCATGTTTCCTAGCCTGCGGAGGGCCACAGCTCTCTCTGTCCACCAGCTCTCTGCCTAAAGCAGGAGACCTCTGGCCAGGCTGCAGTTGGCCAGTTCAAGGCTAGGAATGGCTTGCTTGCTCTCTGGCCTGGATGGGCTGGGGATGACCATTGTCGGTTTCACAACTCCTGGGGCAAGAGATCAAAGGAGTCTTGCAACATGAGATGCTGGGGACATCTTGGTACTGGCAGCTCAGATCGTGATGACAACGGACTTGAAGCAAAGCTCTGAAAGTGTTCTGAATTGTTAAAAATTCACGCGCCTGAGCGCATCTCCCGCCTCCTGCCTGCTTCCTCACCTGACCCACCCTCATACACACAGAAGAGCAAGGCGGCACCCATCCATTTCCTTAATTGCCCCCATTTACATTATTTATTTCCTGCTCTTCATTTCAGGGGTTGTTTGGTTACAGGATGGGAGTCATGTTTCATCGTCAACACACCACTCATCCTGGAGAGCTGGGAGCCAGGCAGAGTGCACATGCCCCTATTTCTTCAGCGACTCTCCCTCCCAGCAGAAAGGCCAAAGGTCTACACAGAGAATTCTGGCACAGAGAAGGCCCCAGAGTATGCAAGTGGGTGGAGAGCGGGGCCCCTTCCCGCAGCTCATGGCACAGGACAGTGGCATCATTTTAGACCTGGTCGAACCCTATCTTACCGAGCTATCTTCATCCTTATGAGGGGGCTCATAAGTTTCTGGAAAGTTTCTGGAAAATGGAATGGAAAGATAATTTGTTCCAATGAATTAAACTGGTAAGAACGAATACTGCACTTGATCTTAGCCCAAAGGCCGAGAAGGAATGTTCCCATACATTGAATCCTCATTTTGCCATACTGAGGTGCTAAGTCTTCCAACAAGTTATCATGCCAATTGGAATAGTGATAGCAATAATCACGACAGCCACAATCATCATAACTATAATCATAATTAAGACACTAAGGAGTAGAAGCTATAGCTAACCTGGAAAAGAGGAGGGGTTAAGTAAATATTTACACAATTATATCTACTCAATGTTCCCCAACATGTATTCATTGAGCGCCTACCCTATAGATGTTATGAGTTGAACAGCGAACCATAAAGTCAGCGGTTCAAAACCAGCAGCTGCTCCTTGGCAGAAAGGTGAGGCTTTCTGCTTCTGTAAAGAGATATAGACTCAGAAACCCATAGAGGCATTTGGCTCAACTTGACCGCAGTGAGATTTTTGAGACCATATGCTAGACATTATTCTAAGAAGGGAAGAAATAAGATAAAAATTCCTGCCCTCAATGAATTTTAGTAATGAAATATACTATGCATTGTGATAATCCTTCCCACCATTCCCTCAATTCCAACTTTTATTCCAAAAGGTAAAGCTTTTAGTTATTAGAATTCCACAGGAAAAGTCTGTTCCTCCACCAGGCCATGACTCATTTCCTTCCCCATCCTTAGCTGTACCAGCCATGCTTTGCATCCCTAGTGACACATTGCATGGGGTATCTCTGCTGCACAAGACCTCATTGAAGAGTTGAAAAGCAAGACTATTACCTAAGGTATCTCAGGAATAGAAATATATGTTGGTCCTTGGCTCCACACCAAAAAGAAAGAAAGAAATAAAGAGAGAAAGAAAGAAAAAGAATTTTAGCCGAAACCTGGTTTGTGATCCAAACAAGTTTTATGAAAATGATAAGAAGTCTCAGGTTTACATCAGCACCCAGGAAATTCCTCACCCCCATCTGCCAGCTAGGAAAAGTGTGTGTGTGTGTGTGTGTGTGTGTGTGAGTGTGTGAGAGAGAGAGAGTGAGAGAGTGAGTGAGAGAGAGAGAGAGAGAGAGAGAGAGAGAGAGAGAGAGGCTCACAGCTCTTTCTTTTCAATCTTTTCGCGGGGAGGCGTGACTGATGACTCTGGTCGACCCCTTTGGCTGAATTGCAGTCGCCTGACCCAGGTGAACCCATCCAGTTGTAGATGTTTTGGTCAGAAACCCGAATCTTTGCGCACGCGCCGTGCGCTGCCTGTGTTGACCTCTGGGAATGCCCCCTTCCCTGCTCTAGCTACCTATCAATTGCTTTGAGGACTTATTTGGGTGCCTGACTTAAGCCATCAGATTTTCAATCGCCTCATGTGAAAACTGGACATCAAATAAAGAAGGCAAAAGAAGGCTCAATGCACTTCACCTGTGGTGCCGGAGGAGCCTATTCAAAGTTCCCCCAACTACCAAAAGAATAGATCTATCTGTCTTGGGAGATGTGCAGCCACATAGCTCTGTAGAGGCAAGGATCATGAGGACATGCTTTGGACGCGTAATCAGGGGAGACTAGTCCCTGGAAAAGGACACCATGCTCATTAAGTAGAGGGACAGTGCGAAAATCCTCCATGAGATGAATGGACACGGTAGTGGCCACAATGAACTTCAGAAGGAGAACCATGGTGAGGATAGCCCAGGACCGGCAATGTTCTGCTCTGCTGGACACAGGATCGCCTATGAGTCGGAACCGATCCATTGACACCAAACAACAGCAGCCACAGCCATGACTGAGGTCAGCTCGGATGACCTGATCATGTAGGTTTAAAATCAGCCTGATCATCATTTCAGGTGTGAAATCTAAAATTCCTCCTCTACCTCTGATCAAGCTGGTAGCCTGTGAAAAGAAAGGTTTCAGGGAGGAAACCTGTGGCAAGATTGACAGACAAGGATTTTCTTCAAGCCTTTTTATCTTTTGGTTCTCCCAAGCCACAAGCCCTAGAACACAGAGGGAATAAAAAGAAGGGGAAGGCAATTACCAGGAAAAGACAGAATGCTTTCTATACCCACGATGGGCTCTCCACAGATGGGAGGGAAGGGCTTCTCCTGGTTGGAGAGAATTGGAGAGGGGGGAGAGGGCTGTTGTCAGAGGAGAAGAAACTTCATCTTGCCTCTCAGCTGTAATGTCCTTGAAGCAAGGCCCAGAGAGCATTGCGAAGGCCTCTAGGTAGAGAGGACCAAACCTTTGCCACCACAAGGATCCCTGCCCTTCAACCAGGACAAGGAGGAAGCAGGAGCATGCTGGCCAGGAAAGACCCCATGAGCTCAGGGGAGGAGCCTCCGTGTGGCTATCTGGGCGAATGACCAAATGCTCCCCATGCTACGTCCCTTTTATCAACCTGCTACTATGACCTAGTGCGGCCATGGAGTTGAATCCCACCCACAGTGACCTCAGAGGCCAGGCTCCAACTGTCCTTGTGAGTTTTTGAGACTGTAAGTCTTTAAAGGAGTAGAAACCCCTGTCTCTCTTCCTCAGGACAGTTGGTGGTTTCCAACTGCTCGTGTTGCCGTCAGTAGTCCAGCTCATCACCACTACGCCTCTGGAGCTACGGTGACACAGCACTGCCTAAGTCCTGAGACGCCGGCACAAGTGGGGGTCGCCACAGTCCAGAACAGACCAGTGGTTCCTGTTTCTCTATACTGCGGTAGCTCTCCGAATCCCACAGGTGCACCATTTCAGTGCTTGGCTGTTAACAGAAAGGTGAGTAGTTGGAACTGCAAAAGAGCTGGCAACCTGCTCCTGTGGAGACCATAGCCCAGGAAGTGCTGGGGATAGATAGAGGGACTCCGTGCTATAGGGACAGTATGAGGAGACTGGAAGGCATTTAAACAACAACAGCAACCATGGTGTCTCTCTGGCATTCTCTCCCCACTCTGTTGGGTCTTTCAAGACCCGACACAAAAGCAACCTCCTCCAGGAACCCATTCCAGACCGGTTGGCTGGCCATAATTTATCCTTCTGCTTCTCTCCTGCAGTACCCGAATTGTACAGAACGCTTAGAGCAATGAGGCTCAATTTGGGTTGTTTATGGAACCACCTAAGAAAACATTCACTGCCATCGAGTCAACTCTGACTCAGAATGGCCCATAGAACTGCCCCGCTGGACTTCTCAGGCTGTAAATCTTACAGGCACAGCCTTACCTTTCTCCCCCAGACTGGCTGATGGCTGTCAACTACCGACCTCCTGGTTGGCATCCCAACCCTGGACCAGGACAGCACCAGGGCTCCTTTGGAAACAGAGGACCAAGCTGTACTTCCTTCTGTTGTACTTGCTCACTCCATAGCACCGAACTCAAACAGGGACCTTTAAACATAGGTCTCTACCTTCTAAGAGTCTGACGTAATTCGTCTGGGTTATGGTCTGGGCATCAGGCACTTGAAAAGCATGGCAGGTGGTTCTCAGAACCCCGGCCGAATGTGCAGACCAGTCCACTAGATCGTGATCTCTCCAAGGATGAGGGCCACCGTTAATGCTCAGGGCTTTGAAACAGTTCATTCTGGTTTAACCTCCGCCTGAGAATTTGCATTTCCATCCTAGGTATGGTGAGTCAGTCTGGTTTCTGAGGATTTTGCATTTGGTTCTACATTTCTGCACCCCCACCACCCCCACCCCCGCCCTGGTCTGTTCAGGACCTTCTGTGGTCCTGATCAGCGCAGGGGTAATTATAGCCAGTAGTTTATGGAGCCTGTAGTTTAATTGGTTCATGGAACTAATTGTTTCCTTGAGTCTTTGATTTATTACTCTTCTTTGCTTCTTGTCGAGAGATACTAATTGCATCGTAGATGACTGATGGCTGACTTTTAATGCCCAGTCACGACTCACCACCAGATGGTAGACAACATTGTCTTTATGACCTGTGTTATGCCGATTGTCTTTACTGCTCCCAAGACACATAGTTGCATTTTGAATCTCTTTAGCTCTCTGGCTTCTATCTTGCGCCTGCCATTGACCATGGCGTTGTAGCATTTGTTGTGACATTTGAATCAGCTCTGATGCTCCAATGTGTTAACTGAACTCATGGATGATGTTGTCACCATCAAGGATCCTTGGTGGCATAGTAGGTTATTAGACTTTGCAAGAATAACTTTGATTCTCTGTGCCTCAGTTTCTTCCTTTGAAAAGTGAGTAGTGCTGTGTGAGGATTACATAAGGTAAGACTCATGCATCAGACTACAACATATTTCATAGGCATTCAATGAATATCAGGTACCCAAACCCACCCCAACTAGCTCATCAAACACAATTTGAAGGTATGAATCTGCTTGATGCAAGCTCCTGTGAGTGTGAGGAACTCTCCGGAGGCTTAGATGTTCTTGGAGGACAGTGGGGTCTAGGTTCATGTAAGGGAAGTCAAGGGAGGAACATCTTAGATTACTGCAAACATTATGCTCTAAGCAGGAAGGACTGTGTATTGGAGATTACTGCATGCATTTATAAGACCAATTGTAATAAATTATATATTAAGGTCAATAATAATCTATCTAATCCTCTCATTATCTTTCCGACCTGCAGTAGACAGATATCCTTATCTTCTCATAATTACTTTTTGGAAGAACGAAATTATATTACATTCTAAAAATACTTTGGATCTCAGACTATTGCTCCCCGTAGAGTCTGGTTACATCAAGGGCTGGCTGCCGGCCTTCTGTGTTACATACATCAAAGGGTCACACCAATTGTCAATGTGTCTAAGGGAAGAATCAAGGACAGGTTATGTCTGCAACTTGGGAGTTTAACTAGCTTAGACCCCAGACGTAGGGGAGGGAGTTTCAGTGAATGATTGCTTATTGTCTTTTTCTCTGTTCATTCTATTGTGTTTTAGGGGAAAGCTTTCATAGTAAATTAGTTTCCCATTCAGCAATTTATGCACAGATTGTGAAGGCTTTTCCTTTCACTAGAATGAACATTTCCAGAATCTTGAAAATTCTTTTTCCTTCTCCCCCTCTCACCCTTGGTAGCCAAAGAATGTTGCTTTTGGGGTGTAAACCAATTCTTGACTCTTTCTAATAGCGCTGTCTCACAGTCTTCATCCTTCGGTGATGGCCTTTTCCAGGAGGGACTCAGCATAGTGTCCTCCAGCTTCCTGTCCAGCAGGGATGTTCTGTGAGTCTGTCATCCTTTTGTATTGCTGTGGATACTCCATTGTATGCATGCACCACACCTTAGCTGACCATTCATCTGTCGGCGGACTCCTGGGTTGTCTGCGCCTGTTTGCTATTGTGAATCCTGCTGCAAAGAACCTAGGAATGCAGTTGTCTGTCTGTGTCACTGCTCTCCTCTGCCTAGGCCAGTGGTTCTCACCGTTTCTCACGCTACCACCCTTTCAAACAGTTCCTCCTGTTGTGGAGACCTCTCCACAACCATCAAATTATTGTTGTTGCTACTTCATAGCTGCAATTTGCTACTGTTATGAATCGGGCATCCCCTGTGAAAGGGTCATTCAATCCCCAAAGGGGTTGCGACCCACAGGTTGAGAACCCAGGGCACATACTGAGGAGCAGGGTTGCTAGCTGTGTTAGTCAGGTAAGCTTGTATGTGTATAGGATGCATGTGGAAACCATTGAAAACAGACACCCGTGAGTTCTTTCCTTAGCTGCAGACCATAGTGATTACATAAGCAGGTGTTCAAGGAGTCAAATAATCCACTTTTATAAATAAATCACGCGCACTGTGCTTTATTTTCTTGGACTTTTCTCGTGATTTTGTACTTGTGAGATTCATAAATGTTGCTGAAAATCAACATGGTTCATTATCCTCTCCTCCCCCACCAATTACTGTATAGACTGTCATTGTAGGATTAGACCATGGGTGGTCGTCTCTTCAGAATGGTTCTAAACATTTTCCTGCAGCGATCTCGGTGCACGTGTGTGTGAATTTCTTTGGAGCGCACAGCTAGAGACGAGATTGCTGGACGCCGTGGTGTACTCAGTCACCTCGGGTCGGTAGCGTTTCCCAAACTATGTTTCAAAGCAGTTTTACGATGTTTACTTACTCCACCATGAGATCTTCTAGTGTTTCACAGGAGCCCTGGTGCTGCTAACTGCAAAGTCAGTGGTTCAACCCACCAGCCACTCCAAGGGAGAAAGATAAAGCTGCCCCACTCTGTAAAGATTGCCAAAAAAGCCTCTCAAAGCCTCACCGCCATCGAGTCGATGCTGACTCATAATGACCTTCCAGACAGGATAGAACTGCCCCTGGGGATCACGCCCTTAAGCCATGCGTGGCAGTGGTACCCTGCCCTCCAGGGTCGCTGTGAGCTGGACAGGAGTCTCTGGCAGTGGGCTTCGGTTTGAGAGTGTGCCACAACTTCACCAGCCCCCTGCACTGTGCTTTTAAGTTCTGGTGAGTGGGGAGGGCTCTCTCATGAGAGTTTCCTTTGGGATGTCTCTGATTATCATTGGCGATGATAATCTCTTTGAAAAACCTCTTTGCTAAGTTTCTAGACCAATTTTCACCGGTGTTGCTTGTTCATTCCTAACAGCTCTTAGGCATCTGTCCCGTGTTCCGTGTACATGCTTCTTCCCCCAACAGTTTCATTGGCATATAATTCACATGGCGTACAATGCAATAGTTCAATCACAGTTGTACAGTCTTCACCACAATCAGGTTGTATATGAGGGGGTACTAAAAAATAGATCAGAGTTCTTTTCAAAGCTACGTATTACATTTTTTTAACAAAACAAACTTATCGTCCTCAAAATACTCTCCATTACATTGAGTAAGTGTCAAACCTGTGATTCCATTCCTAAAACATTTTTTTCTGTTTAGATGGCTGACAGCACCTCCCTCATTTATTTCTTCATCTCTTATAAGTAGTCAAATTGCTGTCCTTTCATTTCCCTCTGCATTCAAGAAAACAAAAGAAGTTGCACAGAGCAAAGTCAAGTGAACAAGATACCTGGAGCAAGAGAATCATACTGCTTTTTGCCCAAAACTGGAGCACTGAGATGGCTGTGTGAGGAGGTGCATTGTTGTGGTGGCAAAACCAGTCTTCCTTCTGCCATAAATCAGGCCTCTTTTTGTCACATACTGTTATGCACTCTTTTCAGTACCTCTAAACAGAATGCTTGATTATTAGTCTGATCTGGTGGAACGAACTCCAAATGCATTATGAGTTGACATTTTAGTCCATTTGAGAAGTTGATGGGCGTCCAGTATGAGGTTTGTCATCAATTGACATTTTGCCTTCTTAAAAATGAGAAAACCACTTGTACACTTGAGTGTTTCCCATAGCGCTGCCCTTGTAAGGTGTGTTCAACATCACAGCAGTGTCTGTGGCATTTTTCCCAAGCAGGAAACAAAACTTCACAGCCACACACTGTTCTCTTAAATCAGCCATCACAGAAAATGAGGTGCAAGTGAAACTGCTTTCATGAAAAAGTTCACGGTGACCAGAGAGAACCTTTCCAGGCAATGCCACTAGTGTATCAACTCTCAGAGACTTGTTGGATACTCGCCTAGTGGAAAAAATGTGTGCTATGAAAGTTCTGCCTAGTGGAGCTTTTTCCTGCTTGGTTTTTTGGTGTGGGGGTTATCCCCTCCTACAGGCTTTTTGATGGATCGTGTGTGTTGTTCCTTCCCATCTGTGGCTGCCACTTTCAGTTTCCTTCTGGTGTATTTTAGTGGGCAGAATTTTTTTAACCTTAAGGATATTTACAATATCATTCTTTTTTCTTAAATTACAATAGCTTTATTGACATATATTACACAACCCAGTCTATCCAATCCCGTACAATTCTGGTATTCAATCCCATAAAGTGGAGTTATACAATGATTAATGCTATCAGTTCCCCAATTCTCACCCCACCCCTCTCTTTCGGTACCATCAAGGAACTAAGTTTGCTACTCTTTCTGTAGGGTTATCTATCTTGACTTTCATGGACCCCAAAATTTTCAATAAACAAATGAACATATGCAAATCTAACATGCTTAATGAGGCAAAGCAAATAACAGATTTAATAGTCAGGTGAGAAATATTAAAGAACTACTGGATAATTATGTAGTTCAGCAGTGCCATATAGCACCCAGAATTTATTACCCTTTCTGTATCACTCTTTTTCTTACAACTAACATTTAGTTTCTTGATTTCTTTTCTTATTCTGAGCTCATATGTATTTCCCTCTCTATGTTGACTTTTAAACACCTATGAGTAAACAAGCAAACAAATAAACAAAACCCAAGTACATTTCTATCTGGTCAATCTTAACTCATCATGATCCTATATAGGGGTTCTTAGGCTATAAATCTTTACAAGAACAGACAGTTCCATTTTTCTTCTGTCCAGGAGCTGGTTGGTTTGAATTGGCAACTTTATAGTAACTATTTCATCTGTCCTAAGAGGTGCTATGAAAACTTCCTCTCTTTGACAGCTATACTCCAAGTGGATGGTATAAAAGAATCCACGGCAGTGCAGGAAGAAAAATGTCAGATGAAATGTTAATTTCATCTTTGTATGGGCACGAAAATGTATGTGAGCAGCCTTGTGGCACAATGGGTAAAACATTCAACTGCCAATCAAAAGCCCCAACCCTGCCGTAGAGAAAGGTATTGGCAGGTTACTTCTGTAAAGATTTACAGCCTTGGCATCAAAAAACAAAAATTTCAAATCATTGTAAATGAGGGGGAGAACAGATTGGGGACCCAAGACTAAAGTGACCAGATTTTAAGCGGGACTCCATTGACTGGGGCGAGGGGGAGTTCTTGATTAAAATTTTGGTCTATATGGAGCAACAAAAATGTTTATAGAATGCAAATATAGTATTGTAATATATTTATTTAAAATGCCGCAGGACGCGGGACAAATTGTTAAAAAGCAGGACTTCTGGTCATCTTACCCAAGACCCATCTGTAGGCAACTTACAAAATGGTCACAGGAAGGAGATGAATCAGTCAGGGTATAGTGTAGCAATGATGAAACAAACATAGAACTTTCCTCTAGTTCTTCAATGCTTCCTCTCCCCGCCCCCTCCACTATCAAGTTGCCAATTCGACCTAACAAATCCTGCTAGACCAGAGGATGTACACAGGGAGAGATAGGAACTGGAAACACAGAGAATCCAGGACAGATGATCCTTCAGGACCAGTGCTGAGAGTGGTGACACCGGGAGGGTGGAGGGAGGATGGGGTTGAACGTGGGAACTGATTACAAAGATCCACATCTAATCTCCCTGTGGGACGGACAGCAGAAAAGTGGGAGAAGTCATACAATGGAAGACATGACAAAATAATTTATAAATTATCAAGGGTTAATGAGGGAAGGGGGTGGGGAGGGAGGGGGGAAATGAGCTGATACCAAAGACTCAAGCAGAAAGCAAATGTTTTGAGAATGATGAGGGCAACAAATGTACAGATGTGCTTGACACAGGGGATGGATGGATGGATTGTGATAAGAGCTGTACGAGCCCCCACTAAAGTGATTTAACAAAATAAAGAGAGAGGCTTGGAAACTCAATAGGGCATCTCTACCCCATCCTATAAGGTGGATATGAGTGAGAACTGATTCTGCAGCAGTGGAGTTGGTTTGGGTTTATTTAAATTACACGTGTAATTTTAATTTAAATATGGAAATGAGAAGAAGAATGTGGAGATCATCAGTATAGAAACAAACACGTTGTCATCTAACCCAGGTAATATACATAGGATTGCTACCCTGCGGAGCTACATGCATGAGATCACTGTTCAGAGGCTCGAGTTTAGTGGTGCTGCATAAGCAGACCTGACTTGCAGATGGTCTTGTTCTAGTGGTGGCACAGAGTCCAGGCTCCATAAATCACATGGATCTGGACTCTCCCCAAAGCAGGTTTCTATGTATGCAGATCATATGCATGAATGTCATGCACTCAGAAAATATTTGTTGAATGTTAGCATTGAAAGGAGGGAGCTCTTCCATTTCTTCTTCTACTTCTCATTCCTGTAGGTTTATGCTAGAGCCCATACTTTTTTTCCTGTTTGGAAAATCGAGAAGATGAAGATGTCACATTTTCTTTATAAAAAATATTATTAGTCGGGCTGAGCCCCGGTGGCGTAAGTGGTTGAGTGCGAGACTGGGGCCTGTGGGCTTGGCGGTTCAAATCCAGTGGTGACTCTCAGGAGCAGCGCTGGGTAGTGCCCACGACTGCTAGAGTCAGTGATGCTCCCCCCCAAAAAAAACAAACAAAAAATATCATTAGTCAGCTGAGCCCCGGTGGCATAAGTGGTTGAGTGTGGGACTGCGGCCTGCGTGCTTGATGGTTCAAATCCAGCAGCAGCTCTCAGGAGCAGCACTGGGTAGCTCCCACGACCACCAGAGGCAGTGATGCCCCCCCCCCCCCAATATTATTAGTTCTTTAGTTCCCGAAGGCTCTCATGGTCCCAACTCTACCTTACAATTCCAGCTGGACTGGAGAAGGAACCTGATAGAGATGGGAGCTGATGATATGGGGAACTCAGGACAGAAGAGCCCCTTAAGGCCAGTGGTGAGATTGGAGTTACTGCATGAGTGGAGAGAAGGTGGGGTAGAGAGGGGGAGCCAACTACGAGGATCTACACATATCCTCCTATCTGGAGGAGAGACATCAGAGGAGTGGACTGGGGGAGAGGTCAGGCAGTGTAAGATATGACAGAGCAATAGTAATTTGGAGCAGGGACAGAATGGAAACGATGGGAAGCTGATATCAAGGACTCAAGTGGAAATGCAGACATTTGGAGAATGATAATGGCAGCAGGCATGTGAGGGTGCTTGGCACAGTATATGTATTTATGTTTTGTGAAAAACGATGTGTGAGTCCCCAATAAAATGATTTTAATAAAAAACAAAAAATATTAGATGAATAAAAACAAGAGGTTCTCCATCTGACTTTTGATCACTTTATTTTTCTAAAAGTAAATTCCATTTTTGCCAAGTCCTTTTCCTGGCACACTCCGGAAGATAGATAGTTTCTCCTGTGGAATTTTTATATCACTGTGAGCAATTCTTCGTGTGTGTGTGTGTGGGGGGGGGGCACTGGATGCTTTCCAGAAGAAACCATTTTCCCAAGTATCTTTTTCTAAGCCATCTTTCACTGTCTATTTAATTGCCTTCTCTGGAGGGCTGAGGGCCAGAAGGAAGCATTTTACATTCTGGCCTTTCATAAGAGCGCTTGTGGAGAGAAAAGGAAAGGAGATCTGTGAGTGTGTGTGTCCCTCCTTTTACACAGAAGACTTCTTTTTGATGAGCGTGGGTTCCCCAGATATAAGCCCGGGGTGATCTCTAAGCTTTGCACAATCATAGTGCCTTCTCTCTTACCCCCCAAATGGCAAATTTTGAGAAGCACCTGAGCTTTACACATCTAGCTGTGACCTCCACCCCCCTCCCCACTCTCCACCCCCTCCCCACCCCTTCCCCACCTCAGGTTCAGCAGCGCACATTTCCACAGTTCCTGCGGCACTCATTCCTTGGAGAAAATCCTCCAGGTCACAATGGGGGAAGTGTTTTCCCCTGAGGGGGAGGGGGCGCTTTCTGTCCCCAGCCTTCAGAGGGGCAGTGTTTCAGGGGGAGGCACGTGCAGGGGAGTGAATGTGACACCCTGTAGGGAGTCCTCCAGCTGGGAGCCTGGGTTCCTGGGCCCGTCCTGTGCGGCTTCTTGGCACGCAGCTCTGATTCATGCTGTCCTGCCTTTGCTGGGAAGGCGGGTGGACAAACAAGAATGAGTGTATACTGCTGGGCCTTTGTTGAGCTGCCCGATGCATCCTCTGGGAATGCGTTGCCCTTCAGCTCCAAGATCGGATTCACCGCCATGCGTACATCCCGTTGGCGAAGAAACAGTGGGCTCTTTAAGAAACCTCTTCTACTGGGTTTAAAAAATTTTTTTTGCGGGGACATAATTCACATACCACACAATTCACCCACTCAACCTGTTCTCTAGTGACTCATTGCTAACCGCGACTCGGTCCAAGGACTGTAGGCAGGACATTCTCTCTATGATGCTGGTTAAAAGAGGCAACTATTAAAAAAAAGAGGCAACTATTTCATCAAAGTTTGAAAGGGCAGGATTTCTAAGACACACGAAGGAAGAACCAGCCAGCTCCAAATGTACGTAGGTTAACTTTCAAAATGTTGATTTAGAGTTTTTTTTTAAATTTCTGCCACACTGCTTACTCCTTGGTTGTGAAGGGGGCATAGGCTGTCCACCCTGTCTTCTCTGGCAATGCCTAGGCCGAGGGACTTGCCCTCCTCTAGCTGAGGGCGTTGCTGCAGGGAACACACTGCTCCCCCACAGGAAGCTGACGCTGGGCAGTGTGGTTGGCCTGTATACCTGATCCTTCAGACCCATGGGGATCAGATTGCGCTGAGCAGAACCATCCACCCACACGACTGCACATGCATTCCAACACACACACACACACACACACACACACACACACACACACACAGCAGGCGGGACTGAGGCAGGCATTGTCGGCATTTTAGTCCTGTCCCTTTTCAGTCACTGGAGAGGTCTCAGCAGTCAGCCAGCTGCTAGGAAGGGTCTACGCTCCTGGAGCTGAGAAACAATTCCTGCATCCAGAAGAGTGTGCATGGGACATAGGGATCTGGGTTCCATGAACAACTCTTATCCTGTTCAAGGAGGAAGAGCCCTTTGCCTTGTTTATCTTTCCCCTCCATATTCCCAATAAACCATGTCATTAAAACCTGTTCTTCTCTCCTTATTAATAATGACTGCTTATCACGGGGTACTTAGAACATGCAAAAAAAACAAAAGCACCTGGTTCTTTTCTACTCTCAAAGAGGCTGACTTTTCCTCCAGTTTTTCTGGCGTCTTTTTCAGAGCAACTTCTGTTTTCTTTCTGGATGGCCTCAGGGGAAATGTCACACTTTACAGGATGATTTTTTTTGCTCCCCATTGACCACTATGCCACCAGAAATCCTTAATCACAAGGAAATATTAAACTATTTTTTATTTTTAAATTGCCATAAGAAAACTTTTCTTCTCTCCCACTGATCTTGGTGCAGCAACTTTGGCATGCATTGAGCAGGCTTGCTTAGCTTTTATTTTTCAGTCAGAATTGTGAACCCCTTGAGATGTCTCTGGTGTTGGTTGTTCAGTCCCCTTCAATTAGGTCATGGGCAAGATTAATTGTTTTCTTGCAAATTGATGAGAATGGCCTGCAGTTGTGGCCTCATCGTCAACACTACCTCCTTAAAATTTTTTTTATTGATATCTCATCTAACATACAATGGAATGATTTAAATATGTTAAAAAGAGGTGTCCAATTATCACCACAATCAATTTTAGTACTCATTATTATTAGCTCCCTTTTCCCCCAAAGTTTTCCCTGCCGTGACCCTCCCCGCCCCCCTAAAATCCAAACTCACTGTGATCGAATTGATTCCAACTCATAGCTGTCCGTCCTACAGGCTGGCAATTCAGGTAGCCCCCTAATGCATAACCACTACTCCACCAGAACTTTCTAATGCCAAGAAATGATTACTGATTCTCTCAATTTATCTATCCTGGATTGCATCTTAAAAATGTCATCCCACCCACAACAGTAATATCAAAACAGAGCACAGAAAAAAAAAACCACACTTCAAGAGAAAGCAGAAAATAATAAAACACTAGAACAGATTTAAGAGGGGTCAGAAAGAAGAACAGGTGATTGTTGTTGTTCGGTACCGTTGAGCTTGTCTGACCCATAGCAACCGTGCACACAGTGGAAAGACACACTGCCCAGTCTCGGGCCCCTTACAATGGTTCTTTGGCTTATGCCCACGGTTGGAGCCATGGTGTCAAGTCATCTCGCTGGGGGTCTTTCTCTCCTTTGATTCCCCTCCCCTATACCAAGCATGATGTCCTTCTTCAGGGACTGGTCTCTCCTTATAATATGTCCAAAGTATGTAAGATCGACTTTGATTCAGTGTTAAATTCTAACTTAACTCTATCTGTGTTAATCCGGGGTGCAATGCACTCCGTCTGATGGCAACGCGGTCCGGTTCATGGACAAAGGGGATTCACAAGAGGCCTAATCCATGTGGGGGCTCTGACAATGGATCTTAGGCTTTCACCATCATCCATAGTCTGGAAGCTGACTGCTCAGAATTTAAGTTCTAATGCAGGTCCCTCCTCCAGTTTTGAGTTCTATTATTTACGATCCTTGTGTCACATAGGTTGGTGTGATTCCACCATCCTTCCACTCAACCTTCACCATAAATTCAAGTTCATCTCTTAGTGGCTTCTTTCAAGCTGATATTTATCCTTCTTAGTGCCTCAAACTAGAGCCTGTTCAAATGTGATTGGTAGGAGTTTTTTAGGGCAAAATAATTAGGAAGCTATGTATTTTCATAATATACATTTTCCATGCACTTTTTGAAGATTGCCTTAGTATACCTAAGTGGGGTTGCTGGATGAGTTAATATTTCTATTCTAGCTTTTTGGGGAAGTGTTACACTATTTTCTATAGTGGTTGTACCATTCTAAAATTCTACCAGCAATATTTAAGAGTTCAACCCTCCCACAACTTTCCCCAACCTCTTTTCTATTTTTTGGCCATTGACATTTTTTTTTTGCAAGGTTGATACAGTATTTCATTGTAGTTTGATGTGTCTCTCTCTACACGCCAATGTTTTTGAGCATCTTTTCATGTATTTGTTGTTTATGTGATTGACTTCTTTGGTGGAGTGTTTATGTTTTTGCTCATTTTTGATTGGTTTGTTGCTGAGATTTTGAAGCTTTTAATATATCTCAGTGATTCGCTCCTTTCCAGATATATTCTTGCCAAAGCCTTTCCCCAGCCAATAGATTCTCTCTTCATTTACTCCTTTGGTAAAGTCTTTTGATGAGTACAATTATTTACTTTTTCAAAGGTCCCAGTCATTTAGTTTGGAGCCCTGGTGGCATTGTGCTTATGTATTGGGCTGCATCTGAAGGTCAGCAGTTCAAAACCACCAGCGGTTCTGCAGTAGAGAGATGAGACCAACAGGAGCAATTCTCCTCTGTCTAATAGGATCTCTGTGAATCAGAATCGACCTGAAAGCAGAGAGAGAGAGAGAGAGTCAGTTATTTAACTTATCTTTTGTTGTTGGGACATTTTCAGTTCTGTTTGATAGGCTACTTATGCCGAAATGTTGGGCCCTGATCTTTGACCTCAATCATCTCAGACGCATGTGAAAGTTGGATCATGAATAAGGAAGACCACCGAATAATCCTCATTATGGTGTTGACAAAGAATATTATGGTGTTGACAAAGAATATTGAAAGTACCTTGGGCTGCCAGAGAACAAATAAATCTTTGCTGAAAGCAGTGCAACCAAACAGCTCATGGGAGATAAGGATAGCAAGATGTCGTCTCATATATTGTAGACATTTTTTTTTCAGGAGAGACCAGTCCCTAGAAAAGGACAGCATGCCT
Source organism: Nesogale talazaci (assembly GCA_004026705.1). NCBI lineage: Eukaryota > Metazoa > Chordata > Mammalia > Afrosoricida > Tenrecidae > Nesogale > Nesogale talazaci. The sequence continues at coordinate 17,858 of PVJH01033027.1, forward strand.
GGTAGAGAGGAGGGGAGTGAGATAGCGGCACACCTCACCGAGCTGCATGGGTACAGTGCTGCCTTGAACACCACAGGTGTGAGGGAGGTTCAGTCCCGGGCGGGGTCTTTTCCTGCTGGGCACGTGGTCACTGTGAGTTGGAATGAACTCGATGGAGCCTCACAACGAGTGAAAACAGTTTTGACTCTGTGCTTTATTTTAAGGATTTTATAGTTCTAGGTTTCCCCTATAAGCATTTGAACCATTTTGAGTTCGTTTTTATGAATGGGCTGAGGTATAGAGCCTCATGTTTCCGTAAATGGATCCGGTCGTATGTATTAAAAAGAGTGCTTCTTCTCCACGGAATGAACCTGACACTTGCTCAGGTTAGCAGCTCATAGACGAACATGAGTTGCATCTTTGTATTCATGTTACAGTTTTATTTCTCTCGGGGAAATTTATATACCAGGAGTGGGGTCACTGGGTTCTGTGGTGCTTCTATTTTCAATGTTTTGTGGAATGGCCGTACCATCACCTACTGTGCTTTGTACTGTTGCACAAACCCACCCACCGTGTAGAGGGTTTCAGCCTTTTTACAGTCGCACAAACATTGGTAGTTTTCTTTCTTTCTTTCTTTCTTTCTTTCTGTTTTGGAACTTTGCTATCCGGCAAGTCAGTTGCTACCTGATGGTGATTTTATTTGCATCTCTCTCTGATGGTTAATAACCATGAGCACTGGTTCTTGTGTTGGCCCTTGTTCTCTTTGTTGAAGGTCTGTCCATGACCTCATGTCCATTGCTAATTGGATTATTTGTCCTTTTTGCTGTTATTGCTGAGGTGTTGAAGTTTTCTATGCACTTTAGAAATTACCCCCTGGTCTGATATGCCATTGTCAAAATATTTTTGTCCTGCTGTGGGTTCTTTTTACAACCTTTTGGTGACATCTTCTGATGTGCCAAGGTGTCTAATTTTCACGAAGGTACAATCATCTAGTATATTTTCTGCTGTTTGTGTGTATTTAATTGAGCCTGGTAGTGTGTCCATGCCATGTACTAGGGCCCCAAGGTTTGTTTCTCTTTTTTTCTTTGAGAGTCTTGATAGTTTTAGCTTTTACATTTAGGTCTTTGATCTGTCTAGAGTTCATTCTTGTATCTGATGTGAGATATGGGTCCTATTTTATTTTTTGTGCAAACTAATACTTAGTTTTGCTAGCATCATTTAAAAAATCACTATGTGATGGGCTCATACAACTTTTATCATAATCCATATATTGTGTCAAGCACATTTGTGCATTTCTTGTCCTCATCGTTCTCAAAACATTTGCTTTCTCCTAGAGTCCTTGGTATCAGCTCCCCATTTTCCTCTCCCCCCTCCCTCCCTTCTCCCTTATGAACCCTTGATAATTTATAAACTATTGTTATTTTGTCATATCTTACACTATCCGATGTCTCCCTTCACCCACTTTTCTGTTGACCATCCTCCAGGGATGGTAGATCCTTGTAATCAGTTCCTCTCTTCTACGCTACCCTCCCTCCACCTTCCTGGTATTGCCACTCTAAGCACTGGACCTGTTCTGGATTTCCTGTGGTTCTGGTTCCTAGCTGTATCAGTGGACATATTCTGGTATAGCCAGATTTATAAGGTAGAATTAGGATCTTGATAGGGGTGGGGAGGAAACAGTTAAGAACTAGAGGAAATGGGCTGAGCCCCGATGGCATAGTGGTTGTGCGCAGGACTGCGGCCCACTGGGATGGAGGTTCGATTCCTGCTCACAGGAGCAAAGGCTGGGCCTCCTACTCCCACCACCAGGGCAGTGATGCCTAAAAAAAAATAAATAAAAGAACTAGAGGAAAGTCGCATGTTTCATTATTGCTACACTGCACCTGACTGGATTGTCTCCTCCCCATAACCCTTGTGTAAGGGGATGTCCAGTTGCCTACAGATGGGTTTTGGGTCCCTACTCTGCACTACCCCTCATTCACAATGATTTGATTTTTTTGTTCTTTGATGCATGATACCTGACTCCTTCAACACCTCATAATCACACAGGCTGGTGTGCCTCTCACATGTTGGCTTTATTGCTTCTGAGCCAGATGGCCACTTTTTCATCTTCAAGCCTTTAAGATTCCAGATGCTATATCTTTTGATAGCTTGGCACCATCAGCTTTCTTCACCACATTTGCTTATGTACCCACTAGCGCCATTTTAAAAGAGACTACCTATTCCTCATTTGGTGCATTTGGGTCTTTGGTCAAAAATAAGCTGTCCATAGGTTTTATTCTTTACCATATTTACTTGATCTGTACACTAAACAAATCACTTGCGAAGCTGAATTATCTGAAGAACAGTTTGGTATCAGGATTGAAGGGAGCCACCCATTAACAACCTGCAATATGCAGCTGACACAATTTTGCTCGCTGAAAGTAAAGAAGACTTGAAGCACTCATTTACTGTTGAAGGTCACAGACTCCAGCTTCCAGCCTGGGTTACATTTCAATGTAAAGAAAGCAAAAAATCTTCTAAATGGGACCAATAAGCAAAATCATGATAAAGTGAGAAAAAGCTGAAGTCGTCAAGAATTTCATTTCATTTGGATCCAAAATCAATGCTTATGGAAGCAACAGTCAAGAAAACAAACTATGTATTGCACTGGGAAAATCTCCTGTACAAAACCTCTTTAAAGTGTTAAAAAAGCAAAGATGTCATTTTGAGGACTACAGTGTTCCAGACTCCAAGTCATATTTTCAGTTCCCTCATATGCATATACAAAAACTGGACCATGACTAAGAAATACTGGAGAAGAATCCATGTATTTGCATCCTGGTGTTGGCTAAGACTATTGAATAGATCATGAACTGCCAGGAGAACAAATAACTCTGTCTGGGGCAAGTACAGCCATAAAGTTCCTTCTAAGTAAGAATGGCGAGACCTTGTCTCATGTGCTTTACACATGTTATCAGGAGGACCAATTCCTGCCAAAGACTATTATGCCTGTAAAATATTACTCTTACCGAGTAGGCACTAACTCTTAGCAGTCCTATATATAAAAAGAGCAACACACCACCAGGTCCTGTGTCATCCTCACCATTTCCATGAAGACTCCCATGGAGGGTCTTCCTCTATTTCATTGCCCCTCTAATTTACCAAGCATGCTGTCCTCCCCCAGAGATTTGTGTCTCCTGAAGCATGACCCAATACCTGAGATGAAGTCTTGCCCTCTTGGTTCTAAGGAGTTTTCTGGCAGTACTTCTTTTAAGACAGACCTCAGTCTTTGAAGTGATACTTTGTTTCTCATGAGCTGCTCTCCCAATTATTACTTTGTGGGAAATTTTGATTATGGAATGTCTTTTTAGTTCCATCTTACATGGAGTTCATTGGACTGGGAAGGAAACTTTCAGTCTGTCATGATATTAGGGAAATTTTCTGTCAATAAATCTTCCAAAGTTTCCCATGAACTTTTTCTGTCTTTTTTAAGTTCCTCTTATGCACAAACTATTTCCCTTGCTACTGTCCTATCTAACACCCAAGGTTTTCCCATTTTATTACTTATTTTTGATAGCGCCTCAGAAAACAATAGTATTAATGGTTTTAACTTTTACTGATTCTTTTTTCTATCAATTCAATTCTACTTCTATTTCCTTCAACTGAGTTATTAATTTCTGATGTTTTCTTTAAAATAAAGCACCAGTTATTTAGATAGACTCACAAGAAAAGTAGCTCATCTCTTAGTGAGCTAAACTTCCAATTCTGAGTGCAAATGAAGCACACATGTAGCTGTGGAACTGGGAATGGCTTTTAAATTTTGAGAGAACTTTCCATGACTTTTTGATCAACCTTGCATTGCTCTGTAATCTCATCTTTATTTTTCTTTGTGTCGAAGAACTCACCTTCTTGGTATCTGGACTCATGCAGCTTCTTGAAATTGGTGTCTATGAAAAGTTTGGAATTTTCACAACACTGAAACCAGTTTGGGTGGAATTGATGGTGACACATTTCTGATGTGTTCTTCACAGAGGAACTTGATAGAAGGTCCAGTCACTAGTAGCAAGCCACTGCCCAGTTACTTCAGGAAATCCACTCTCTTGATTCAGTAGCGCCAGTGAGGAGGTTCATCATGGTCCACAGGTAATCTGGGACACAGTTTCTTCATGTACTGACACAGACTAAAGG
>PVJH01033028.1:0-21999 GCA_004026705.1 Nesogale talazaci
CACCCACCCCCCCCCCCCCCAAGTGTCCAAACATCCTTTCGCTTCCATCAGCTCGTCTTTTTCCCTGGAGACCATGCCTTATGTCGGAATAAACTTAGACTCCACAGAAACTTGGGTTTGCCTGCATCTGTGACCTCTACATTTTAGAGCTCCTGCTTACTTTTGAATTGCATCTTTATTGTTTTATTGATTGTTTGACGGGTTACGGTAGTGCTGGTTCTTTTCTTGATTAAGGTTTTAAATGTCTTTTTTTTCTCCCAAGCACCTTCTTCATCCCAAATTTTGACCAAAGGCTTACCTTCTTATGGAGTTTAATGGATTTCTAAAATTATTATGAAATGTGCTATCTAAAGCTTTATCGCTAAAGTAGGTATTATAATAAAGGTATTATAGAAATGTAGGGATGTGCATAGGATGTGAGCCAAACCCAAATGGTGATCACTGTGATTGGTCCAGAGAGTTGACGCTCAACAGTAGTTTTGAAACCAATCTCTGTGTGAAATCCACTTGGTTTTGACCCACATCTACCCCACTGTCCCAACGCTTTCTTCCACCATGTGAACACATGCTTTGCTTCAGAGATTTAAGGATCCCCAAATTTTAGAAACAGTTGAAATAAGATATATCTTTTCTCTTGTTAGTAATAGTTCAATGAAAAAATGAAATACAAAAATCCTTATCTTTGTAAAGCCTGTCTAGCCCATTGGTACAGGAAATAATGACCCAATAATTCTCACTGCTCAACTCTGTGGTCTCAGACATCATTTCTTTCATTATCGAGTCACCGACATCTTTACTTTGGTAAAGTAGAGTCTTCACTTTGTCTTTACTTCAGACAAAGAAGTCCAAATGTCTCTTTGTCGAACTTTCCAGTCTCCAAAGCACTGCTGTGGCAAATGACTTCCATTCATCTATTTAATAAGGATTTTATTTCATAGGCCTTGTTCCCTTTCTTTGAATATTGAGGTGATCATAACAGAGAGAGTTATGATGCCAAGATGGCAGTGTAGGTTGGTATACTAGGACAGAGGGGTGGGAGATGAAGCACGGGGAAGGGTGATTTAATAATCTAGAGCATTTCTCTGAAACAGACCCATGAATTTTTGACACTTAAGTAGTTAGGGTAAGCCATTGCTCATAGGGACTACTTTGACAGTTCTTAATTTTGCCAAATTTTATTACATTCTGGGTCCATACAGAGGTTGAGCTATACAATGGCAGTAAACTGAATATGAAGTCATTAAAAATTAACTTTTATATTATTCTTTTGGGTGTCATGAGAGCAGAAAAACCAGCATGTTCAGTTCCAAGATTCACAATTTCATCATAAAGATGAGCCATGGTGAACTAAAGGGACTACATTTTAATGAACCAATCTGGTTACTGTAGCTCATCTAGCCTCAGCAGCAGACTGCCTGGGGATCATCAGACAATCTATTTTTCAAATGAAGTATTAGTCCCTCATGTTATCCTTCTGCCTTGATTCCCCTTGCACTACTAACCTCTCTGTTCCTTATGGTATATGCTTGCCTTTGGGCTTTCCCTTAACTACAAACAATGGAAACGCAAAACAATCTTTGTTCCTGTCACAACAATTCACCACTTCTCACTTGTTAACAATTCAGAATCACCAGATATTTATGATACACTTATTCTTGTTTACCGCTCCATGGGGCTACAAAGGAAACTTTATGAAATAATCTTCTGATCTTCAAGAGGAGCTAGCAGACAGACCTTCTGGAAAATGGAGACATGTGCCGATGAGATAACTAGCTCTTACGAGGGAGTGGGTGTTCATTCACAAAAGACAGATTGGTCTTATGATAGAGATGTAAGTTGTTAGTAGGTAAAGCTTTGAGAAGGAGGTAGGACATGAGTCAAATTCTCAAGGGTAGGATAGTCTTTGAGCAATATCTTATGATATAATGTTCTTTCTTATTTTCACATTTGTATTCATAAGCTATTCTTCCTAGTAGGAAGATATGTTATTAATTAGTTTACATGATCTGCAGCTATTTTTATTCTTTGCAAAATTGATCCTTTGTTCTCTGATGGTTTTATGAGCAGTTGTGGTCATTTTTCTAACTCTAGGAGAGTATCTAGACCTCGAATGCCTACTTGAGTCTTTTACTGATTCTAGGAATACTGATGGATAGAGAAATAAAATCTATTTTATTTCAGGGAACTATAGTGGTGGCAGACAGGTGGGTGGGTGGGGATAGCAATTTTTCAGACTTGCCAATATTTTATTGTAAATGCTTCAAAATATATTTTGAATACATTATTTACCACTCAATATTATTTAATTATCAATCAGTATTTTCAGTAAATGATGTACAAATTAATGCACTACACCAAGGGCAAAATACTTGGCATATATATGCATGTATACATATAGTATGCATATTCAAATCAATATTATCTTTCATATATGATACTTTTTAAAGTTATAGTCACAGTTGAACAGTAATGCTATTATGCAATATTTTCTTAAATCTGAAATTTAGTCTTTCTTAGAGGGCCATTATTAAACCACATATGTATTGTTTTTCATATTTTTTCCCAATTTTGATCTCTTACCCCATTCATTGTTGTAACAGATGTTTATGTGATCCTTATCCTCTCATGGACGTGGCATTGTGCCAGAGGGGCAAAGAGAAATTCTGCATGGATCCTGCCTCTAAGCAACGTGTGCCCTTAATACAAATGAAAGGGAAGGAAGTTGGCATGTTACTCGGAGGAAAGGGGCAAAGACACAAGGAGTGACATGGAACGACCTGGGCGTGGGTACAGTGGGGTGAACAACAGATGGTTTGGCATAATGGCCATATAACATGCAAGGAGAAGGAGTGCAGGTGATGCTTTAAAGGGTAATTTTAAGCCTGACAAAGAAGGGCCAGCTTAAGATTCAAGATATTCCCAATACTTGTAAATCAAAGATTTTATTTGTCTTTTTGCCAGAGTCTGAAAAACTTTTAGAGAATAATTTTATTTCAGATCGCAGAGACAGGAGGAACAAGTAGAGTAGTAAATCTAGAAGCATCGGCTGAGTATACATATATGGTGTTTCTGAACCAAACCAAACTCACTTCCGTTGAGTCAATGCTGAATCAGAGGAAAGCCCCCACACCCACCCCTTGTGGGTGTCTGAGACTACTTATGGGCAAGCTAGATAGTCTAGTCTTTCTCCCATGTCGGGTACATAAGCAGTATCAATTTCTTTCTAGCTGTTTAGTTCCTGTTTTAGTCAGCAGAGTCAAGAAAACCACAGAGGATACAAAGACTAATTTTCATGTTTCGCCAAGTTTAAGTGTTTAGATGAATTAGTCTATTATTTATAAAGTAAATGAAAGATCCTAAGAAGTCCATATTAATGCTCCACATTCCTACAGACAGGAAACCCAAGGATTGAAGAAGAAAAGCTTGCCCGCAATGTCCAAGCTATGAAGATACAGAAGCAAAATTCAAAGCTAGATGTTTTGATTCTAAGATTAAGGGTTTCCAGGACACATCACGAGTTTATCAAGGACCCCAATGGTGCAGCGGCTGGACACTCAGCTGCTCACTAGAAGGTCGGCGCTCAAAGCCACCATTCCCTCCCCAGGAGAAAGATGTGACGATCCTTTTCTGCAAAAAGATGCACGCACATCCTTGGGAAGGCCTATCAGAAAGTCCTGCTCTGTTCCAAAGTTCAGACCCGAGGGCCGCAGCAACAGAGAGCTTGGTTTGGGTACATAAGGAATACAGACATTCTTTACCTGAGGCAGCCGTGTTATGGTTGGAACTTTCCAACTCATGGTGGCACTCTTCGCCATGGGCGCAGACTCCTGACACCTGTCAGGTAGCGCTCTCATTGGCTACTTGTAGGAAGTAGATCCCCAGGCCTTTTTTCCTAGTCCCTTTTCATGTGAAACCCGCCCACCACCATTGCAACTTGCACGCTTCCCCTCACATATGGTGGTACTTACCCTCTATGACATTTGGGTGTGAACCCCTTCTGATACAGGGGCGTGGGTGGGAAAGAGAGAGATTCCTTCATTAAATGCCCTCAGTAAGAACAGTTGATAGTGACTTCCCTAAATCACAACACTGATTATTGAACATTCTGGATGCTTTCTTGCAAGTTGCAATTTGGCCTATTAATCTTCAAATTAGCATACAGTTTGAAATGAGCATATTCCTGAATCTCTAGGTAAGAGGGGGCTTTCAAGGATGCCCTTAGGCAGATGTGAGCTAGCCTCCCTGGACCTCAGTTCCTCATCTATAAGATGAAGAGTTTGGACTAATCATACCATGGTCCCTTTGCATCATCTCAGGACTCTGTGTGCTCCTGATTAAAAGACGTTTAATTCTATAGAAGCACCATGTGCTGCCTTAAGGTGAGAGAACACTTTTAAGTGTGATTATCTTATAACTGCCAAATTCCAAATCAGAATTGAGAGCTGTGATTTTGTGTGCGTGTGTGCTTATTTTTAAGGATTCTTGTGGCCTGTATATTCCTGGCATATATGGAATTTGTTACTGGTGATATCCCCAGTTTATAAACAGCAATTTGTTCTTTCAAAACAAGGTGTCAATGTGTTTAGTTTTTAAATAAATAGAAACATATTCGTTGGGAATAGCCATGCGAAGTACTTGTTAATCGAGGGTTGTGGTGTTGGGGTTTAGGTGTTCGGCGGTGCCCAGCCATCTGGCCCAGTCAAAGCCATCATCAGCCACATCTCCAAAGAAAGATGAGGCTAGCTGCTCCGGAAAGAGTTCGTCTTGGCAACCCTGCATAGGGGCTCTAAGGGCCGGATTCGAGCCCAGGCCAATGTGGTGTTGTTGTGATCTGGAGGGTTGGATGTGAGGAGCTAGGGGTTAACGAGGTATATTCTGGACCCAGGAGGCCTGGATTTGAATGCTATCACTCGCTACCACTGTCAAACAATATGGTATGGTGAGTCTCATTCTCTCTGCTCTAATTTCCTCATCCATAGAAGAGCTTCTCCTGCAGAGAGCTATTGGGAGGAGTGTGTGGGTTCCCTTCCATCAGTCTTCCAAAGGAACCCTGGTGGCACAGCAAGGCAGACGGTGGAAAGCCGACCCTGGTGCAGATAGCCTCTCAAAATGTTAAGAGTCGTTAGAGCATTTTGGATAACAGATCATCTATTTGAACTAAAGAAATTAGAAAATCCAGGAATAACATAAAACCTGTGAAATATATGTATATTTATAGGGGCAGGGGATTTTGTTTCTCTTTTTCAGAACCATATCTCCAGCATCTGTAATCCAGCCAGCACTTGTCTCGCATAGGGAGCTCAATAAATATCCACAGAATGAAATAATAAGTTGGAAATACATGGTGTTAGACATTGCTGTGCTGTGGGTTTCAAACCAGCCCCTGTATTTGCATGTTCTTTAATGTTACAGAGCATTACATCAAGTGCTATAAATCACGCTATAATATAATGAGTGATCACTAAAAGTTTTAGTCTCTAGACTCCTCTTCTAGTCCCTCTGTGATATTTAACGATAACTACATCATTGAATCTTAGATGATTTCTTATACAGGCAGGTTTTAAAGCATATATATATATATATATATATATATATATATATATATATGAAAAAAATCAAACTTCTGTTTATTTAGACATTTCATAGGTCTTGGCAGCTCTCTTTGTTATAGCAATAGCAGTATTGATCCAGCTGTTGCATTTGCTACTTGGGCAGCTGCTGGGCAGCATTGCCAACTACCTCGGATAGTTTCAATCTGATTTCAGGGAGAAAACACAATCCAAGAGTTCCAGAAATACTGACATCCCAACCCCCCTCTTCTTAATTAGGAGGTATGACCTAGATCATAGATTGTGAGTTCAGCATTCCTGCCTTTCTGGCACCCACATTAATGCCTATCTTGAATAGTCTACGCTTGATAGAATCTTACACTCAGACTTGGTCTTAATGATGCTCAGAGTTCTAGTTATGTAAAGCAAATGCTTTTAAGGGCTTTCATTCTATCTTATTTTATTCAATATGCTATGCTTTCTTCTCTCTGCTCCTTTGCACATAGATCCTTTTTCTAATTCATTTACCAGAGTGACAAGGACAGTCACTTTAGTTACTAAAACTAAATTCTATCTTCCAACAATCTCTAACTCAAAAATGAAATGACTTTTGCAGTGACTGCCACCTTTATTTTGTTTTTACTATTTGATTGTCTCTAATCATCCTGTTGGAAGCGGGAAATGTGAAAACAACTGAAAGCTAGTGCTATAACGCCTGAACCTCATAATGGCTGCTTCCCACTGGGGAGCATTGGCTAGTGGAGGGGGCAGGGGGATTTCAATTTTTGTAACAGAAAGGGTGTTTCCAGTTTAAAGCGTGGACATTGATATGGTGATTTTTTTCACAAGGGTCTCCTTAAAAACAAACAAACAAACACATATCCCGGAGTCCAAGCCCTATGGTATACAATGATCACATCCTACAGAGCAAGGGGTCACCATGACTTGGCGAACAATTCAAGTCCAACCAACACCAGCACCACCAGAGTAGAGTGAAGACATTCCTAAGACCTTGCTCTAACTTCCGAAATGTAACGCGGCGACATCTTCACTCCTCTAAACAAAGCACACACAGCTGAGTGCAAAAAGAATAAGGTCTCATTTTTCCAAAGCAATTGTGTCTCTCATCAAAAGCAGGTTAATAGAATTAACAGTGGATTTAATTTCTGGGTGCACAGGTAAGGCACAGTGGTTTGTATTTGCTCACCACACATCTACTCTACACAATTATAAACTGGTTTGATAAAATTGTATCTAAAATGAAAAAAATCTATTTTATGTTTATTTACTGATTGAAACCATGCCAGCAGATCTGGCGCATTCCCCAGTCGGCCCCACCATCTCATGCATATTTGAATAGCATCAGCACTTTCACCCCAATTTGAGTATCCAGTATTCCAAGCATTAGAATGTATGTCGCATCTGTGGCAGATCAGCATCTTCCAAAACAGAAAACAAACACTGTAGACAGCCTATAGTTTGCATTTTTCATATCACAGGTGCTGATTTCTCCCCCAGGAAAAATATGCACATGGAAAATCAACAGATATTAGCTTCCATGACTTTTGGTCTATCTTCTGCATGTCAATTTTAAATACTCTAATTAGGATGTCACGTGTTTGGCAGGGTACTGGATGGTCAGATGCTCAATAGTTGACAGAATAAACTTGAATCTGGCCTTTGATCATTGCCTTCCTCAGTGACTCTGCACAGAGTGATAATGCATCAGCAAACCCTCTTTGGAGAATTGGCTATTCATCAATAATTGATGAATATGAAATGGATATATATCAGGAAAAATGTAATGGGCAATTGGAGACAAAATAATCTCTGGAAATGGTTTTATATTTATTTACACTAATATAATAATTATGCTGTTACTCTGGTATATCGTACTTTGAAAAAAGGCATTTGGATTACTGAAACTTTACAAATGCTAACATTAATGATTGTATGAACATGTATGATTAGCTTTAGGTTCTATCAGTTTCTCTTCTCTAAAATCTATTTACTTTATAAAGGTACAATGCACCCCTTGAGCAAATAAACAGACATTAATATCAAACAGTAATAATTCAAATATTTAAATGTATCTCTTCTACAATTAGGAAAATTCCATAAAATCATACTTGTCAATCATTTTAAATATTGTGCCATCTTAAACAATATTGTGATGATTTAAATTATAAATTTTAAGTTTCTAGTGGATACTGACAGTATGACCAGTTCTTTGTTGTGGTACCTGCTAACCATAAAGTAAACCAAGTTTTAGCTACATTCTGAGAATACCTGTCTTTGCTTATAATAAAATTTAGTAGTTTTCTGTGTTTCACAAGCTTTTCAAGTTAGTGGAGAGTCACTTTTTCCAATGTGGCTCCTTGCCAGTGTCTGATAATTATAGTTGTTGGTAATAAGCCTAATGCCATTAGTGTATCAAATGGTGTTTAGCTGATGGAATTTTCCTTTTGGCTAATCCATAATCTATACTAAGGATCTCTGCTGGTAGGTAGTTAAGTGCTCAAATTCTAAAGAAAAAGTTGGTAGTTCAAATACTCCAGCTGCTCCTTAGTAGAAAGATGTGATAGTCAGTTTCAGTAAAGATAACAGCCTGGGAAACCCACAGGGAGGTTCTACTTGATTCTATACAATAGCTAGTAAGTCAGAATTATTCTGCAGCAAAGGTTTAGTTTTATGGAAAGTATACTTACTTTATTAAAGATAAATATATCATGGCTACCTACTATGTACACACACCTTACTGGCTTCCACAATCTAAACAATGATCCTATATAAGAAGTTTTGCCAGCAATAAGTGTGAATTTGTTCCCTTGAAGTCATTTACGAATTTTCCAGAGAATCCAATCTTTTGAATGCCCCCTTTAAACTATATAATGCGTTGGTCTCTCTTGTGCTTAAGCTTCGGAAATCTCTGCCTCTAGTGGTTAGTTTAGTGCTTTGAAATGGTCTAGACTTGGGATAAAGAAACCTCTATGGTTGATTGTCTGGTCTTGATGTGTGTCTTGCATTCAGTATTTAACAGCACAAAAGCCAACTTATCACGGTGACTCATCCTCACCCCAGTGTCATTCTGAGCCATGCAGTATGGATTACTGAGATAGGCATGAGATAAAAATTGGCTGCCATCCCAGTGCACTCAGTTCCTGATTATGCAGGAATGCATTATTCTTTTGTGGGTAACACATGTTTCTCAGGAGTACCACCCCCTAATTGCTATTGTGGGACTTCCATCCCCCTTCCTCCCTGAACCAATCTTCTTCAACCACTCTGGAATGCCCCAAGGACCTACTCAACAATTGTCCTTAGCCAAGGTGAAGTTTCTTCCATTTTCCCTTTTCTCTAGTCCAAAAACCCTCTGTCTTCTTGCTGAGAAAGCCTGGGGTGCACACCCAGCAAAGCAGCTCCAAGCTTCTTTGAAAGATCTCTCAAGGTCAGACTTCCTAAATATCTCATCACTAAAACATATGCAATTTTGAGAAAGTCTCATCTCTTCTGCTCACTGCACTACTCATTGTCATTGTGGTTCTTAAGGCTGACTATTTCCAAGATGTCTTGTGTGCTGAACAATTTATCCCTTCCATTTTTCTTCACACTGTTCTTTTCTCTGACACACAAAGAGTTCAAGTCTTAGAGACCATTAATTGTAAGATATCCTAATGTGAGAGCTGTTAAAATGTGTAGAAGAAGAACCTGGTGGAATTGATGAAATATAGAATTGGTTAGTCTGGAGGATTCATCTTGAAAATTAACCACCAAACCCAATCATTTCTAGCCTGGGGCTTTGCTAAAACAAAACAAGCAACTTCCCCTCCCATTTTGTTGTCCTAGATTTATTTCATCAGACTATTTCTTCTTCAATGTGGGTTTCAGATACCTAAAAATATAAACATGGTCCAAATAAAACTCCTGATATTTCTGTTTTTCTAAACACGCCTCCTTACAGGAACCGGGATGATCATTCCAAAATGTAAATTAGAGCAACTGTCCTCACGTGTTGCTGGGCACTTGGGATGGCTTGACTCCAAATGTGTTTGCTTACAAATATACCTGATGTGCAAATCTTATTCCAGAACAATTAAATTAGTAACTCACATAAGAGGCTGCCAAGAATCATTCCATCCATTCCCCTCTCTAAACTTCAAAATATTAATGAAGAATTCAGTTTTCTTTTAATTTGGGGGGATTTAATTATTATTTTTTTAACTAAGAGTTTACATATGCCTTAGAATAATCAATCAGTTGATATGAAAAAGGGAAATATTTAACCAGGGACATAACTCAATATAATTAGAAAAGGAGGAGCAATGAAAAAAAGAAAACACAGGGAGAATGTCGGAAATATGATGTTTCATGATGGGGAATGAAATCGATAATACAAGACATATGTGCATAAATTGTTGAACAGACAACTGATCTTCCCTGTAAACCTTCATCGAGTTCACAGTAACTTTTAAAATTTCATTGAATAATGGAATTAAAATATAGTAGACTATTTTCACGACCTTTTTGAAGTGCCCTTGTGTACATGTTGTTATTTTTCATTCTCTTGCATATGCTAATGTAACATCTCTCCCCTTCCATGAAGCTACACTGGCTGTCTTGCAGTTACTTATTCTTGTCCACCTTTTACTGTGCTGCGTTTCCCTGTGTAAATTGCCTATTCAAGAGCTACGGGCTGGTGGGCATAAAGGAGGTGAGCATTGTATAGTTTTGGGGGGCAAAGACTTGAGGGTATGCTTTATTAATAGTGAATTCAGCTGTATCATGTAGGGAGCTGAAGATTTTCATCATATCTGTTTTCCTATCCCGTGTAGTGAATCATCTTTAGCAAGAAGGATTCAAGTAAGGTTGTATAATAGCCTGCCTCATCATTAATTTTCTAGAGAAAGAGAAAATGCAAATTCAAAATGATCAGAATTTGCAAAAGAACTCAAAGAAGAGACAAAGATGGAAAGAGGTTCTGAGGGAGCAATTTTTCCTTCTGCTTTCTACTTGTTCCATAAGATGCTATGATAGATATAAAAAAGTGAAGTCCATGAGCAGAGCTAGAAGCAAAGATATAAGAAATATAATAGGTGTATTTATAAACACCAAAAGAAAATGAATAGAGGCTTTTGCTTGGAAAAAGGATTATGTTCTCAGAGAGCACCTTGAATGGTTCCACTGTGAAACACTGTGGAGAAAGCGACCCCTAGCAAGACCGAAATGAGAATGGACCTTGAGATGCAGCATAAAGACTCCTGTTGGCCTGTTCTGTGTCTTACTGTTATTGTGCATTATGAGATAAATTAAACAAGCCAGATGGTGATGATTTCAGTGTCTGCTATCTAGCATTGTAAGGAGACATCAATTGGATAGCATTGTGTGGAGCAGGCCTATAATTTTCCAAGACAGTGGATCAAGGATTAAGTCAAATGAATCCTAAAACCTTTCACACTGGCTCGTATTGCCAAGGGGATGACTGGCACCAGGACTCCCCAGAGTTTTCATTACCCTATTGTCCAAGACTTATTTTTTATTGTGAATAATAGCAAATTCTGATGTCATAGTTCCTGCTTATAGATTAGGTTAAAATTTGGCAACTGGGTTTACACTGACAAAAGGACACATATTTTAAAATAGCCACGTTTGTTGATCCTCTCTCCCTACTTCAGTCATTTGTTAATATATACTTAAAATTCAAAATGTCACTCGTCATATCAGCTATAAATGCAGTAAAACCTGCAAAAACCAGAACCTGTGGAAGATGGAAACCCACCAGAGAAGGATGATACAAATAGTTCCACTAAAATGAGCCATAAAGTGGTGATAAGTGTGCACCCACTCAAAGATGGGAACAGGCAAGTCCAGGATGAACAGGGTATTCCTTTCACAGTCTGACTCTTGCAGGACTCACTGTGCTGCGTGTCCAGGTAGCATTGGATTTTAAACCTTCAATGGAATTGTTTTAGGATCAGAAGTCAAGGTGGACTTTCTGTACCAGGGAGCACAAAGCCGAAGTCAGACTTAATGGCACAAGTTAGCCGTGAATGTGCAGATATGTGTGTATTCATTGAGCCACGTGTTTGGCAATGCAGTTGAATTGTTGACCTCTAAATTAAGAAGATGTACAAATGTATATCACTTAAAAGTGGAAGGGATACTTATAAGAACATTCTTCTCTCTGTGCACTGTGTGATTACAACACTTTTCATAGCAGGGTATTCCTTCATCTTAGCGCAATATTCATGCAACTTATTCTATCATTACCATTAGAATCAATTTTAAGAGTGTCTGCATGGTACAAGTATAAAAAGAAAGCTTCATAAATTAGGCTCTTTCTCTGAACTTCACATCTAAGTTACTTTTTAGATTATATGTTTATTTCAAATTCCCCTCCATCTTCTTAGTTCAAAGTCTCGTTTCTTCAAATATTAAAATCTCACAGAAGAGCCTTTGGTAATCCCGACTTTAATAGAGAAAAGACTCAAATGAAGCTTGAAGGCAGGCAGAGACCTAATTTGAGCCTCTTCGTCAATTCCTCTTTTCTCCCTGCACTGTGCTCATCTTGCTCACCAGTGCACACCCACTCAGACGTATTTTTGGAGGCAGAAGAGCACTGCTTGCTTTTTGTACAAATTAAATTGCGAGTAATAATAATAATAGCAATAATAATGGTGATGGGAGACTGAAACATACTCATCAAACTAGCACAGGCTTCTGGAGATCTTTATGAGGGACACGGCTCCCTTCCTCCTGGACCCGACACACCAGCCACAGAACCAACTCCCCACAGCCTATTCAACAACTCACAGGCTTTGAAGGCAAAATTAATGGCCTGAAGCTTATCGTCACAAAGTGCCTGGTGGGTTATGATCCCAGGAAATGGAGGGGCTGGGGCGGCAAGAAGTGGTTCTCCTTTTCCTCCCCTCCCATCCCTGTGGTTTCCTTGTCATGCTAAAAAAGCTGGAACTGCTTTGGGACTTAGGGACCTCCTGGACACAAAAGATAGTCTAAAAATATATTTGTTTAAAGATTTTCAAAAAACCGTCTGCTCCAGAATTTTTCTTCTTTTGAGGTAATGTGTTATACGAGGCTGTTATAATTTGGCTTTCAGCAGTAATGACAAGCGATGCCAAAAATGAATCATAAATAAAGTCTAGACAAATGCAGTGTTTTTATTCCAGAGGCAGGCAGCAGATGCTTTGTGTAATCCACCCATTCTTGCCGGCCAGATTAATTTTGCACCATACTTTCACTCAGTAATGCCTTGGCATGAAAGAAATTTAAGTTCTGTCTTTTGGACACTTGAACTTTCTCAGATCTCTCACTGTAGCATTCTCCAATATTAATAAAGAGTAAATGGTCTTTTCAAATTCCTCCTGATAGTGTTAGATTTACCACACAGCTCCGCATAGTCAACGTGATCACAGGCCCAGTAATATGTACTCCAGAGGTGTTCTTCAATTGTCAAAATTCTGTAACATGTCAAATGCAGCGGAAGGACAAGGCAAAGAAGGGGACCCAGGGGAGCAGAACTCTCACGTTTCTCCATGGACGGTTAGTCAAGTGTATGATGATGATTTCTGATGACCTTGCCTTCCTCTTGTGTGACATTCATATCCTAGCAGAAACTATGAAACCTTTCACATATTGCACGTTCTCATCAGAATACATGTGATAGTTGGTCAAACAGCACTGCAGCTTTCCCATAGAATCTTGAAAACCAGGCTTGATCTTAATGAGTAACCCAATACCTCGCTGCACATGAAAAGAGGAGAAAGGTCAGTAGAGTTTGTCCTGGAACAATCACCCAGGACCAATCAATACGCATACAACTAAATGTAGGCATGAGCTGCGGTGGATGGTGAGAAAGATGAGTGAGCTTTCCACATACTGCCAGCAATTCCCCTACGCGCAATAGACAGACTTCCCTTAATTGAGGAACAGGCCTTACCCATGAATTTTTATGAGTTTGTTCATTCTCGAATTTTTCATACTAATGCAGTCAGTTCGTTATATTAAAAATGTATATCACAAGTAAGCAGTTTCGTAAAACAGGCATTAATACAGTACAGTATCTATTTATTTGTACCTAAGGGATAGAAGGCAAAAATAAAACCCCCAAACCAAAAAAACAGAACTAAAAAGGAGAGCAAATTGCTTCCTTCTTGAAACTCATAGGCACCCAAGCGTAAATGGCAGTGATGCTGGAAGTCAGGGAAGGATTTCCGTGGACTCCACTCAAGTGTTTGGGGTTGATTTGAATGAAATGCAAAGGTTGGTTGAAAATGAGTCAAAGTACACTACAATTGTTTTCATTTTTTAAATGCTACTCTAAATTAAAACATGAAAAAAGAAAATTGAAGTCAATTATAAACTGTTGGAACAAGCGTGGTACCTCTAACCCACATAGACCTATAAATGTGCTTTGGAATCCTAGCCAGCACTGACACCTGGCAACCCATGTGTTTCTGAGTAGGTCTGTGCTTTACATGCTTATTTTTCAAGAGTAGTTCTCCAGGCTCTTCTACCAGCTTCCTGTGAGAGGATTAGAACCACCAACTTTTGGGTGAACAGCAGAGCCTGTTATACCACTCAAGATTACTGAATATGTGTAAAACCACTGTGATTTTGTCTATGCCTTAATCTTTAGATTTCAGAATTAATAAAATACATCTACAGCATCTCTTTCCCATTTCAGTGATTATTGATGTTGATGATTTTATTTTGGAAAGGGAAATATTAGAATCATTTAAATTGTGAAAGATGTGGCTTTGAGGCCTAAGATGTGCCAAACACAATCACCTCACATCCACATGAAAGCTGGACAATGAGTTAGGAAGACCACAGAAGAATTGATGCATTTGAATTATGGAGTTGGCAAATAATAATGAAAGTCGCTTTCTTCCTGAATAACAGAAAAATATGCCTTGGAAGTACAGCCAAAATGCTTCTTAGAAGCTGGGATGGGAGAATAAGTTCATGTCCTTTGGGCATGTTATCAGGAGAGACCAGTCCCGGGAAAAGATTGAGAGAGGGGTAGGTGCAGTCAGTGGCTGCAACAAGGGGCGAAAACCTAACAGTCGTGTGTCTGGCGCAGGGCAGCTCGTGCGTTGCTCTGCTGTACGTGAATTGGAACAACTGGATGACTCCCACAGTCACCGAGCAGCGTTCCCGTGTGATCCTCATGGACCGCTCAAGAACACCCTGAGGGTGTTTGAATGTAACCTCTCACCCTGTTATTACAAGGAAGAATCGTATATCAGAAATGCTTATGCTTCTTTATTTTAATTACGTCTTTCTTTAGACTCTCATTATTAAATAAATGCCCAGGCAGGCTCCTGGGGGTTCATCGTGCTTTCATTTTCAGTGGCCCATAAATGAGCACCCACCGGGGTCGTCACCGCGCCACTCATGGGCCCATGGGCTCGCGTATGCAACTTTCCCTAGCGGGTACTTTTTACATACAGGTTGTTTGTAGATTTTGTGTGATCCTATTTTAGTTTTGAAAGTGATGTTAGAAAACGTGCACTTAGAAAATAATTTACACATGCAGAAATTATAGGCTGTCTTTAAGAGTTTCTCTAAAACTTAGAAATTGAGGAACGCGGCTAGTCCGATTCTCTCAATGAATCAGAAATGTTGCAGCAGTCCACATGACTAAGCTGATGACTAAGCAGACGCTCGGGGAAAAGAGCTCGCAAAACAAGCTGTCGGGGAAATGCTGTTATTAGACTCTAAAAAAATCTGAAATAATTATCACTTAAGAAAAGCCAGTGTGGAAAATTAATTAAAATATTTTTCAGGCCATTAATTTTTTTCTAGTTATCAAATCCCTTTCTCCCTTCACATCCATCCCTTTCATGTTGTAAGCTAGTCCAATATCCTAAATGATCTAATGTCAGAAAAATGCTTTAGAAACCTAAGCTGAAGCTTCACTCTGTGAGTTGTTTTTATTTGCCTATAGTCTGTCTCCTTGGAGACTGATTTTTGTGAGACTCTGTTCTGATTGTGTGTGTGTGTGTGTGTGTGTGCGCATGCATGCACTTTCCTTCCCAGAAAAACTTAAATATTTATTATGATTGCCATTGAATGATTGCAGGATCTGTCACTTTAGTGTGATTTTCTTCTCTCTTCAAAAAGACCCACCTTCTGAAAGTACCATATTGACATCATGCTGGGGGGGAGTGTCTCGTGAACTCCAGCGCAGAGCTACCGTGAGCACAACACCACTGTACATTCTCCGGCCCTACCTTATCCTCACCATGATTATCTTATTTGAGAACATTTTTGCAACTTTTCTGTCCATCTCCTTGAGAGTCCTCCTCTTTTCCTCTATCTTCCCCAGCATGCTTTCCAAGGATTGGCCTTTCCTGGTAACATGTCCAAAGTACGTGAGATGATGTCTCCCCACCCTCTTTTCTAAGGAGTATTATGGCTGTACTTTCTCCGATACAGCTTTATGTGTTCTTCTGGATGTCCATGGTACTTCAACTATTCTTCACCAACACCATAATTCACACGTACCCCTTTTTCTGTGGTTTCCCTTAATGACTGTACAGTTTCCACACACATATTAGGCAATTGAAATACCATGGTTTGAGTCAAAAAGTGCTACTTTTGTTCTGTAACATTTTGAAAATAGCAAAACAGACTGGACATTCTACTGCCATAAAGACAGTCTGGGAAAGAAACAGCTTTTGATTTTTGTTTTGATGTTTTCTATGGTGTTCACTATTGTAGGATCTGAATGCTGGCATAAAACCAACTTTTAAAAAATGCTACGCCCATGTTTATATTAAAAGTGTTTTCTTGTTTGAAATTGATAGTATATACGGATTCCCATGATGGATTGCAGGTTGGCTTGATAAGGGAAAAAAAAAAGTTTTGTGGTTTAAACCTAGGAATCATGCCACAGTAGAAAGATGATGTTTTCTGCTCACCTCAAGCAGTGGTTCTCAACATGTGGGTCACAACCCCTTTAGGGGGTCACTCAATTCACAATAGTGGCAAAATTACAGTTATAAAGTAGCAACAGAAATGTTATGGTTGGGGTATCACCACAACATGAGAAATGGTATTAAAGGGTATTGGCATTAGGAAGGTTGAGAACCACTGCTCTAAAGATGAACAGTTTCAGAAACCAGAGCAATTCTACTCAGTTTTAAAGGGTCACTATCAATCAGAACCAGTGCTTCATTTTTTTAGTTTTGTTTCTACCATGTATGTTTCTGTTGCCTTCATTTTTAAATTAGCATTTTATAGTAAAAGAAAATGGACATCTCTTGAAAGGTCTCTGTGCAGGCTCTTGAATCCTCAGGAGGCACAAACATCTTGAGCTTTGCTCAAGATTGGTGATTCACATTGATGGCTGCGTGGCCTGCAAAGATGTGCCTGGCCAGTCAACACTGTACGGTCACAGCCATTCACAGTCACAAACAGGAGTTTTTCCTTGACACATATGGGCCCGAGATGACTCAGAAGCAACTTTAATGGCAACTGCTTGTTGTTTTGTTTTTGCCATGAAAATCTGGAGCTTTTCATCCAATGTTTGTCACATTGTGACTGAGCACACAAACAAAAATGACAAGTTCTCATCGAGGCAATCGGGTTTGATGAGGGGGGTTGTGCTGCAGAGGGTTGGAATTCTGGTGGCTGCCAGCCGTGGATCACCAAGGTGGCTATTTCCCCAGGGGGTTCTGGATGAACTCCCATTACCGTGCATCTGGTTGGCAGCCACTCTGTTCGCCACGTGAACCACCCAGAGGCTCCTTGAGGGGCCAGCCCTTTCTAAATGTGTCCTTTCACATTCTTAGGAAATGAAATTTGTCCTGCTTAAAATCATAGTCCAACCACCCCCCTCCCAAAGAATAGCATTTAAAAAATAATAATATTCATGTGTTTCAAACTCACCATAATAATCCAATATTTTGTTATTAAATCCCTTACAAGGTCCCAAATTTCAATTAATATTAGTTAATGTTTTTCTTCTAAGAATTTTAATGATTCTATATATATATATTGAAGATCTACAAAGTCATGTTAGAATCGATCCTCCAAATGAGCATGATATTTATTTGGGACATTATATATGTCAATCTCCCTATTCTTAGCATGTACAGAATCATGATTTTCTGTGATAACAGTAATAGAAAATAGTGAATTCTGCACTTGCTCTTATTAAAATGTTATTTAAACTTTTGTCTTTTTTCTCTGACTCTGAAATACATATCATAATAATTTCTATCAGATCATCCTTTACACACATGCACACACACACACGCATGCATTAATTCAACCAGATTTATGGCTGTTCACCAAACAAGGAGAGACTCAAGTCAAAAGTACTCAAAGAAATTCAGTAAAATTTTCTGTTGGAGAGGAGATAAACTAGCTGGAAAATAACCTCTTTTAAGACTCCATCAGGAAGCATGAGATTCTCTCAGCAGACAGAAGATGGAAGGGGATCAGGAGGTAGAGATGTGCAGAGTCAAATTTTTAGCTGCATGGAAGAGATTCCCTTACCAACTGGATAGTATCAGACATTTGACAGTAAGGATAAAGTAATTTTTTCCTACTGATCCTTTAGAAAATAGAAAAGGCAGTGGGGGGTGGCACGGGGGGGGGGTGTTGCTTCCAGTGACATTTAATAAATGTGATAGGAGAGTGAGGCAAGCTCTGGTGGTGACAGCTCTTTGGGAAGTCGGTGAACCCTTGTGATGGAGATTGATCCTCACTCTTCTAGAACATCAATTCACTCAATTATTTTTTCTTATTAAAATGCCCACAAAATGGGATTTGTATGTTTTATTCGCCAGATAACTCAAGATTCAGGATTATATAGGTGCTTTGGAATCAACTGAGACTGAAAAATAAATTCAATAAAACTTGAATTGCTAATTTTGAACATAGCTGCTTTTGTAAACACACAGCCCTTGCAGGTTGAAATGGAATATATATTAGCCTAACAAAGAAGAAGACATTATGAAGCAGAAAGACAAACAGTTGTGATCTTCATATATCTGCAATTTAAATAAAAGGTGATTATTGAACAGGCACTAATATTACAAATACACTATAGATCGTACAAGCTATAGAGAAAACTCTTGGAAAGTGCCCTGACTGCTACAGCAAGGTGCCTTTACTGCTTAGAAATTAACAAAAAATGTGTGGTTGTCATGGTGATACTTAAATTTCAGAAATAAATAAATCAGAAAATGATGAATGTAATTAATTTTTCTAGAAGTTCAACTGATGCAAGGTAAAAGCTTATTTATATGTGAATGTCTAGCCACCCATGATATTAAAAAAAGAATAAATATTGAATTGGCAGTATATGTAAATTGGGAAAATTTTGTTATTGCAGTCCACAGCAAATAAAATACAAATGTAGTTCCTCACTGATGAATTTAATTTTCTACCATGGTGGGGCATACATAGATAAAATTTTATAAAAGTTGAAGACTGACTGGTTACTTTTTACACTTTGTCTTGGGAACAAAATAAGCCAAACTGTATGTAATAGTGTAGAGACACCTGACGTGTGTAGAAATTAGTACAGTCATAAACAAGAGACAACACCTTTGGGCTGGAATCTGAGCTACTTTTCCCATGCCCCGCTGTGCTGCCTACACTCAACTAGAGAAAGTTCCAGTGTAGGTAGCCCGGATGATTGATGCCTAAGTCTGAAAGAAAAGAGTTGTCCTTGAGTTGACAGCCTCATGGAGACCCCAGGGATTTCAGAGTAAAAGTGTGCTCCCTGGGCTTTCAATGAGTGTGATCTTCCAAAACACGTCAGACCTTTCCTCAAAGGCACCTCTGGGTGGATCCAACCTCCAAGGAAATGGAGGCCTTGCTGCTGACAGGGACAGTGATTTAAAGCACCCCTTTCCCACAGCCAGTCTATTTCTTCACTTTTGTCTTGCAGGAATTTCTCTTCCTATGTGCCAGACATTTTCATTCTTTCTATGGGAGGTGGGATCTAAATTATTATGCAAAATCACCATATTTTTTAATGTAGGCAAGTAATAAATATTTAAAGAGTAGCTAGTTTGTGATCATCTTATAGGTCTTCATGTCATGCACTTACTGACTAAAAATGGATTCATTAGCGTATTTGTGGTGGGTTTTTTTGTTTTTTTTGTCTATTTCTTCAGTCATAGGTGGATTGAACATGAAACAACCCCTTGTGTGTTATTAGGGTGACTTTTAATAAATGATGACATCTTTAGTATCCAGGTGAAATCTGCCTTTCATCAGGAGCCTCAATTTTAGATGAAGGCATAGTAAGTCCATTCTTCTTATACTAGCATTTAGGACGGGATGCTATTACATTGAGCAATAATCTGTGATTAACAATGGAATTGTAAACAGACTACAATAAAAGAATTTACTGATTCCTGCTCCTATCATATGCCAATCTTCAGATAAATTTTTAGCTCCAACAACAAGAAATTAATATCTTATATAATACAAATGAATATATATTTATTTCTTCAGAGATTTAGAGGAAGGAGGGGAAAAGACATTATTCTCAAGGTTGTAAAACATATTACTTTAATTTAAAGGGCACTGCCTGTGATGTGTGAGCCCTGTTAGTGTACTGCCTTATGCATTGGGCTGCTAACCCCAAGGTCACCATTTCAAACCCACCACCACTCCACTGGAGAAAAATGAGTCTTTCTTTTCCTTTAAGGGTTTGCAGGCTTAGAAACTAAGGAGCAGTTTGATGCTGCCCTATAAGATTACAATGTGTTGGAATTAGCTTTATGATAGTAAGTATGGCTTTTTGGTTAGCTTATATTTTAGGGAACCCGGGTAGTACAATGGACTAGGTGTTGGGCTGCAACACCTTTGTTGCTGGTTCAGATCCACCAGCCACTCGAGAGAATGATAACATCGTCTATTCCTGTAAAGACTTAGAGCCTTGGAGACCTTGTATAAACCCATCTTCTTGAAGGTCCTCCTCATTTTCTCTGATCCTCTACCAGACATAAAGTGATGATGTTCCAAGGACTGGTATATAATGCATTCCTTCATTTTACTTGTAGATTGTTACTTCCATGAATAATGATTGTGCATCTAAATAAAGTAAAATCCTTGACATCTTGAGTCACGTGTGTTTCATGGTGTTGTCTGTTGATACAGTTAAGAGACTTTTTGTTTTACTTACATTGAGTTACAATCCATACCGAGGTTACATTCTTTACTTTTTATTAGCAAATGCCTGATGCTTTCACTGATTTTCTGCATGCCGCAGCTTGTTAGAAAGCCTTCCTCCAATCCAAATACCACATTCCTCTTCTTATAGTCTATACATACAGGTTTAATAAGTAGGGTGAAAGGATACAAGCTTAAAATGCACAATTTCATATTTTAAACAAGGCAGTATTTCTTTGTTCTACTTAAATGGCTGCCTCTTGGTCTGTTTACAGTTTCCATAATGGCACAGTGAAATTCACGGAGATCCCCTTATTCATATCCATGGTGTGTTGTGATCCACACTGTTAACTGCCTGTGGATCATCGATAAAACACAAGTCAACATTCTCTCCCTCAACCAAGCTCTATCTGACATCAGTCTTGACATCCTACCTCTGACACATCCTCTTCTTAACCCAGCTTGAATGCTACCTGCCCAAGCACTGATGCAACCACTAATGATCTTTAGTAAAATTTTACTTGCACGTGATGATGTTATCATTTGATAGTTTCTACATTCCATTTCTTCACCTTTTTATGGAATGTGCACAAACATGGATCTTTTTCTTTCTGTTGGACAAGTAGCTGCAGCCCCGATTTCCTGGCTTAAACTGAGTACTCCTAGCACTGCATCATGCTGTTAGAACTTTTCAGTTTAATTCCTGAGGATTGGTTTTCCACTCATACTTTCATTGTTGATTAGGCTTTTCCCTTCCATGTCATTAGTACTTGATCATGTTGCTTGTTAAACTGGATGGATGGAGACCCAGTTTTCATTTGCTTCAGTTCTCTGTGCTCTGTGTATCCTTTCATCATTGTTTCGATGCTCCCTGCATCATTTAATATTTTGTCCTCAGAATGCTTCAATATAGTGTCTCAAGGATTGAGTTTTTATTCAATTCTTTAAGATTGAGATCTAGTGAAAGTCTTCAAGACTTTTAGGTTTTCTTACTCCAGTTCTTACGTATTTCATTATAAAACTTCGTCTTCTTAAACTGATACTTGAAGTTTCCCCTTCTGCTTTTTTCTCTCATCATTTTGTCCATTCCCTTTAGCTACTCTAAATTCAAGTTCATGTGTCACAGTCTCTTCTCACATCCATTTGTCTTTTCTTTCATCGCTGTCTAATTAAAACCTTGTGATTACTTATTCTGTCTGATGTTCTTAAGGTTATTCCTCAACTCATCAGAACTTTGGTTCTTAGTGTTCCAAGAGTCAAATGATCTGTTCTTGAGATTTTCTCAAAATTC
>PVJH01033029.1:0-21997 GCA_004026705.1 Nesogale talazaci
CAGCTGTCAGAAACCACCAGTTACGCTGCAGGAGAGAAATGAGGTTTTTTACTTTAGGCACAGTTCTATTCTATTTTAGAGTCGTTTATAAGTCAGAATTGACTCAATGGCAGTGAGTCTGGTTCTGATTTTAGTGGTCTCTCTTATCTACTCCTGTTTCTCATTATGTTTGCTATTGTTTTTGTGCCAAATTAAGGACCTCCTACATTTGTTCCTATTGATGAACAATATAGTTCTAGGTTTTACAATTAGGTCTGTGATACATCTTGAGTTCATTTTTTTTAATGTGGTATGAGAGATGGGTTGTGGCGGTCATGTATTTGTGATGTCAATTTCATGATTGGGATGTAGAGGTGGAGTCTAGCCTGTTAATCTGGAGGTAGCCAATGAGTATACCAGGAGACCTCTGTGTGGGCATGGCTTTCTCCTGAGAATTCTGGGAAGTTTCACGGTATTTCCTACTTGGAGAGGAGAAACCTGACTCTCAGTCTCTGAGGCGACAAACTACTGACAAGATGAGATGACAGCATGCTGATCGATCCTGATTCCTGGAGAATGGAGGAGCCGGAGGAGAAGCCACATGGTCTTGCTCTGATGGGATCAGATTTCTGGGGCTGGAGAAGCCACAGAGAGACCCCTGCCAGCGCTGGGATGCTCCCACCACCAACGGATACTGCAGATGGACCCTGAACCCTGGAAATGAGGAGCCATGGGGAAACCCCTGCCAGCATCAGGATGCCTCTGCTGCATGTACTTTGTGAGTCTGAAGGAAACTTTATAGACTGCTATAGGACATATAGGCTAATATTGGACTTATGACTTTGGACTAGACTGGGTTGGGATGCTTGTTCAATATTCCATTACTCTTGTAAATAAGCCTTTCCCTTATATCCATATGCGTGTTTATGAATTTGTTTCTCTAGTTTATCCAAACTAACACATGGGTCTTATTTCATTCTTCTCCAAGTGGACTTACAGCTTTTCCTGCACCATTTGTTAAAGAGATAGCTTTCCCATTTTATGTACTTGGGCCCACTCTCAAAAATCCCTTGCCTGTAGGTGGATGGCTTTACGTGGGGAGCCTCATTTCCATTACATTGGTCTATATAGCTGTTAATACCTATATATTTAAAGGAGCTCTGCTGGCACTGCCAGGTAAGCATTGGATTTCTAAGTGAAATGTCGAGGCTCAAACCCACCAGCTCCTTTGAGGGAGACAGGTGATGATACCTGCTCTCATAAAGATTAACCCTCTGGGAAGCCTTCGATGGAGTCATTATGGGTCAGAATCAACTCAGTGATGATGAGTGTATTTAAAATAATGGGATTAGCATTGTTGAGTCCAACTTGAGGGCGAAGGCTGTGTTGTTGAATTTATGGTAATAATGAAACTCTATTTCCCGAGGCATGAACTATGATGAATAATAAGAAAAGGATCTAAGGAGAAAATATTAATTTGGATTGGATAATATTTATGAAGTATATGCATATATTATTCATATAATATTTAGTGAATATAAAATATTTCTCAAAAATAGACTAACTCAATTTCAAATTAAATCATTGGAGAACCTCACTGGAAGTACACACTAATATTTTTTTCCTTTTAGAAAACCTTACAAACTTGGTTCTAAACCCATTAAAGTGGGATAAGCTTCATCTTGAAGTATATGTCACCTAACAGACATTAACTAGTAGATACATTTATAACAATGACAAAAAATAGTAGCTATGGAAGCTACATTTAGAGGCGTAAGGACATGGTTTTAGGGGACATTCCAGTTAATTGGCTTTAAAATATATTAAGTATCTCTTTTTTACCTCTTAGCTCATTGGACAATTAAAAAATGCAAGCAGTCATTAAAACAACAATTTGTTTCTATTTACCAGGAACAAAAGAGAAAGGGTAATAGTTGAGAATAATAGGAGGATGTGGAAGGTGTGGTTAATCACCTCTCAGGAAATCACTTTTTTTCCTCCTAAAGAACTGGTTGGTGCCTGGCTACCACTACTGAACATTTTGATCAAAGATTCAATAGAAGAATCCTTATCAAGAGGTGAAAAATGTAGAACAGAATTGCAAATTCTCATGAACCCTAGATTTTCTGGACCATTATGGATGGATGAGCTTCTGTAACTATTGCCCAGATATCTAAGGAGAAAATGAGATTCTGTAACTATGCCCAGATATCATCTTTAAACCTTAAATAAAAACATCCCTTGAACAGTGCATAGTTTAGCATAACTAGTAAAAAGTTCTGCCTTGAGCACTCTGCTCTATTAATAACTATCTACGGTATATGGGATAAAATTGAAAAGAGTAATATGAAAGGTTAGATTGGAGCCTTAGAGGGCCGTGAGTTTATGCTAATGAGGGAGGAACAATACCGAAAAGGAGGATGAAAAAGCTGAATGTGATCAATGCCACTAAATTGTACCTGTATAAACTTGTAGGTTGATGGATAGTTTTCATTCTCATCCCCCCAAAAAGCAATTAAAAGGAAAAAAATCATATCCTTAATGTTTGCAAACTTGAGAGCATATGTTAGGCCAAGTTGACTGAAGAAACAAATCCAAGGACAGATTTTGTATAAGAATGAACTTTATATAAAAAAATCATTGCATATTAAGAAAACATCCCAGCCCAGTTCAGATCAAGACTATAAGTTGGATATTAGCCCGTAAGTCAAATACCAGTTGTGGTGGTCATGTGCTTATGTTAATTTCATGATTGAGATGTAGGCATGGAGTCTAGCCTGTTAATCTGGAGAGAGACATTGAGTAGCCAATGAGATCTCTGTGTGGGCATGGCTTTCTCCTGAGACTCTGGGAAATCTTGTGACATTTCCCTCATGGAGATGAGAAGCTATCTACCAAGTTGTTGGAAGTTAGTCTCAGAGACAATGAACTACGGATAAGATAAGATGGCAGGAGCCGGAGGAGAAGCCACAAGGCCTTGCCCTGATAGAACCAGAGCTTGAAGTTGGAGAGGCCACCTGGAGACCCCTGTCAGCACTGAGTTGCTTCTACTACCACTGGATGCTGTTGATGCACCCTGAACCCTGGAAATGA
Source organism: Nesogale talazaci (assembly GCA_004026705.1). Taxonomy (NCBI): domain Eukaryota; kingdom Metazoa; phylum Chordata; class Mammalia; order Afrosoricida; family Tenrecidae; genus Nesogale; species Nesogale talazaci. The sequence goes on from PVJH01033029.1 coordinate 3,073, forward strand.
AGAGCCATGAGGGGACCCCTGCCAGTGCCGGGACTCTGCACCCACTGGCCTGTGACTTCATGAGTCAGAAGGAGACATCATAGACTGGTATCAGACATATGAGCTAATATCGGACTTATGACTTTGTACTGGACTGGGTTGGGATGCTTTTTCAACATTCCATTCCTTTTGTATATAAACTATTCCCTTATATCCATATGTGAGTCTATAATTTTGTTTCTCTAGTCTACCCGGAATAACATACCAGTCCATGAATCCTTCTTCAGACTCACGTGGTCACATTCAATGATGCAAAATGCAGGAAGATCACAGGGTGGTGGTTGCAAAGTCTTGTGGATCCAATTGCAGTGGAAGCATCTCAGTGCTGGTGTGAGTCTTCATGTGGCTACTTCAGGTCTCTGAGTGTGTCTCTTCAACAGGAAGGTGAAGCAGAGAGAGAGAAAGAGGGAGAGAGTAAGAGAGAGAGAGAGAGAGAGAGAGAGAGAGAGAGAGAGAAAGTTTCCAGAATCCTCCTCATGAGAAGGTCACACCCACAAGGAGGCATCATCAGGTTGTAACCTGATTGACAGGCTAAATTCCATCATTTCACTTTATCAAGTTGACATAAAAATATGTAACTACCACAGTAGACAAGATGGCTTAAAATTTTTAAAACTTGCTTTGGGCCTAACCTGATGTATTGTAGAGTGTGCTTAAGTATTGTATAGTGTATGTGTGCTTAAGAAGAATGTACTGTAATTTTTGGACCATAAGACATACCCAGTTTTTAGAGTTGGAAAACAAGAAAAAAATTCTGATCCAAATAGTACTAGTATACTATATGTTCTGGGGTACCACAGCTTCAGACCATAAGATGTATCCTCAATTTTCCCTCACTTTGGGGGGGGGGGGACCATGCATCTTATGGTCTGAAAAAAATACATACATTGTATTGTGGAGCGCTCTGTATATGTCTTGGAGTGTGAGATGGTTGACTATGCTTGGTTAGTTGGTCTTTATTGAGTTCTTTTCTGCTCATGTGCCTTTCCTTGAGAAAGGAATAGTTGAATTCTCCGACTATAATTTTTGAGCTGTTTATTTCTGTTTTAAATGCTGTATTTGATTGGTATATTTTGAGAATCTTTCACGGGTGTGCATATGTTTAGTGTGGTGATATGTTCCTAGTCTACTCTTTTAATCATTATGCAGTGTCTATTCTTGTCTCTCATTATTTTATTTGTCTTGAAGTCTATTTTGCCAAAGGTTTATATTATTACAGTTTCCATTGGCTTGGAGTTCTTTCACCATCCTTTGATTCTTAATCTACTTTTTATTAAAGTTTAAGATGTGCCTCTTGTAGTTATCATAACGTGAGCCTTGTTTTCTAATCCAGTCTGCTATTCTGTTTTTCGAATGGTGAACTTAATCTATTGATTTTCAGTTTCATCACTGATATATGTGGGTTTGCTGCTGTTATTTTTCTGGTTTTGTATTTGGCTTCTCTTCCTCCTCTTCTTCATGTTTTTATTTATTCTGCAACTATGTGTTGCTTTGAGTGGCTTTCATTTTCATGTATTTGTTTCTAAGTTGTGTCATCTTGTATGATGTTCTCATGCTTGTCTGCTGTTGCTAGTGATTCTCTACTTATAATAATTTGATTAATATCTTTAAAATGTTAGTAATATTTCTATTCATTTCTTCAATTTCCTTCTCAGTAAATACCTTTATTTCTTCTTTATACTACAAAGAGAGCTATTCTGGATATAAAAATTGGGGTGGCAGTTTTTTCTCTTAAAATTTAATGTATGTCACTCCATTGCCTTCTTGCTTTCATGGTGTCTGCTACTAAGTCTGGGATAAGTTGTATTGATTTTCCCTTGTAGGTAACTGTTCTTCTGTCTATTGCTTCTCTCAGGATTCTCTCCTTTTCCTTGCACTTGGAGAGTTTAAGTGCGAAATGTCTCAATGTTTCTTTTGGGATCCATCCTGTTTGGGGTGTCCTGAGATTCTCAAATATTTAATTTCTCTCCCTTTTGATGTTGGGGAAATAGTCTTGCATGAATTCTCATACTATTTTCTTTTCTTTTTTCCCCCTTCTGTAGCTGATGAAACAGTTTCTTTCTCTTGACAGTGTCTCACATCATTCTCAGGATCTCTTCTGATGCCTTTGTATTTTGTTGTTGTTGTTGATGGTTTCTTTCGTTGTAGTCAGAGTGATTGTCTTTGAGCTCATTGATTCCATTTTCCTTTTCTCTCATTCTATCCTCATATTCATTGCCATGTTATCTAATTCTGTTATCTCATTGTTTATCTTTTAGGATTCCTATTGGAGTAGATTTTCAATTTCTTCTATTGTTCTTATGACTATTCCCAACATTCTTCTGAATTCTAAGTCTGATAGTTCTAGGATAGCTTTATCAGAGGACTTCAATGATTTGGCTTTTTTTTTTTTTGATTTTTTTTGAAGTACTGTAGTTGAATGCTGTTCTCACATCATGGTGGTACAGATACTAGTGGTGTGTGGGTTCCTGAGCTTAGTACAAATAGTTGGATTTTTTGAGTTATGGGGGAGAGGTCTAGATCTGAGGAACTGGAAAAAATAAGATGGAGAATTGAAAAAAAAAGGAGAGAGGGGGAACTGGGGTGTGCAGAGAAGAGACGTAATGCACCAAGAATCGTGGTAATGCTAATAAACAACTGTGTGGATAAAATGAAAGGTTTGTAAAAATGATGAGAAAATGAGTTTTGAAAGGGTTAATAAGACTTAATCAATATCCTGGAAGCTTATTTCAGTAGTAGGGATATTGCAAGCAGACAGAGTGCATGGAACAGATTCAAAATGTAAGCAAGTAAAACCACCAGAAGAATAAGACATATGTATGTACATATATTTAGAAGCAGTAGAGCTAAAGAAAACAAAAGAGAAATATAAAGAAAGAGCAAGGAAAGGGAAAAAGGAGGACAGGAAAGCTGAAGAAGAAAGACATTTGCCTTCATATGTATAGAGTATTATATCCATACTTATTCAACACAGCCTATAGACTTGCCCCTGTGAGTTTCTGAGACTCTAACTCTTTATGAGAGTTATGGAAGTGGAAAACCTGACATTTATCCCATGGAGGTGCTGGGGGATTCAAATTGCTGACCTTGGGAATCCAATTGGGAGTCCAATGTGTCACCATTAAGTTACCGGGAGTCATTGTGCACAGAAAATAGAATGAAAAATAGACCCTTGGTTTGGAGGTGAACATGAAGGTCTTTTGCTAAGACAGCTTGAATGAGGGTGGGTATGTGTCTGCCGGGGCCAAGGGAAAAAATAAAAATTAAACTGAAAATGAAATTCACTGTCATCTCCTAGGTTAAGGGAAAAAAAGACTTGCTTTGGATGGGTGTGGTTTGCCTGTGTCTGCCTAGTAGACACATGTATTCACAAGGGGGCTGGGCCAAATTGAAAGAAGATATGTAAGTAAACAGATTTTATATTAAATTAAAATAAAAAGACAATATGAAAACTGAAATATAAAGCGTGAATCCATAATTGGGATTGGGGTTCTTACTTCTTGGACGGGGTTGGTATGTGCACATATCTGCCTCCTGGGAAAAGGAGGCATGCATGTGGGGAGGGACATCAACGAAATAGGAAATAGGAAAAACAATTTTTTATGGCTTAAATCATTGCTTACATAGTGAGGTTGTCTGCGCCAACCTGCCCACTCGGTCTCCTATCTTTTCAGGGCTCCCAGTGGCCTACCGGCTAAGGGTTTGGGCTGGGTGGGTTGAATTAGCAGCTGTAAAGCAATAGCTCAGACTTGGGCGGAGGGAAGGGAAGCATCCTGCAGCATCGCAGGTCTCTGACCACTGACAAAATGAGCTTACAAACAATTGGCTGTCTTTGCTAACTTTCAAATTTTTACCAAATAGGAAAAAGAGGTATATTTTTATGTTATTTTTCCTGTTTTCAGAGAGTAGAAGAGTCCTATTTTTTGGGACCTCTCTAGTATCTGAGGATATCTTCTTGGTATCTGGCAGCCCTGCTCCCCAGGGGAGCTCCTAGAATAAGTTTTTACTGAACCTGTAGCTCTCTTCCGTACCTCTCAATAGAGCTGTGTATTTATTGATTATCTCACTGATGTCTCTCTCCTCTAGACTGAATATTCCACAAAACATGTCAAAGTCAAGCATGTAATATGTAATCAATGCATAAATATATGCTAAATGCATGCACGGATAACGAAGATTCTCATCTGCACCCATTAAAGCACTAAGGTAAAACTCTCCTGTATTAACTCAGAACCTTCTTCCAATAGCTATCGTTTCATCATCTTTTCCAAAACATTTTCTTCCTTCTTGAGCCCAATAACTTTATATTGTTCCATTTAATGGATGAGAAATGTATATTTCAAAGGGGCAAGTAACTTCTCTGGGTCATAACGTGGCCGAAGTTTTCAAGCTATGCCTAGATTTGATTGTGAATCCCTTGTTCCATATGAATATGTCACACCATCTCTTGGTGACGCTATCGTCTATGCAAAAGAAATAGTTGCAACTTCCAAAAAGAACATTGTTTAAGATACAGCAACTGACAAGATGCTAAGTTAAATGAAAAACTTTACCACAATAATGAAGTATCGGTTCTTTCCCCATCAGTAACTCAGAATCCTATTATTGTTCTGTCAGTTCATGGAACTTTCAATATTCTTTTCCATCACTACAATTCAATTGTATCAATTCTGCAGTTTTTCTTATTCACTGTCAAGCTTTGGTTGTCAGCTGGGCTCCTAACCACAAATTCAGGATTTCAAAACCACCAGCCATTCCCCAGGTTAAAAATAAGGCTTTCTACTCCCCCCCCCGCCCCCAATAGATCCAGTCTACTTCCATTTCAGTTGCAGAAACCCACTGAGCAGTTCTACTCTGTCCCAGAGGGTCCCTGTGACTTGGAATCAATGTGATGACAGTAATTATGGGATGGTTCAAAACTTTAAAGACATCTTGTACATCAGATTTTCCCAGTACAAAATTGCATTTGATTTTTTGATGGCTGCTTCCCGAAGCATTGATTGTATATGCAAGTAAAATAAAATCTTTAACAATTTCTCTCTGTTTATCATAATGTTTTTTTTGTCCAGTTGGGAAGATTTTCTGTGTCATTGACCTTGAGTTGTAACCCATACTGAAGGCTGCAGTTCTTAACCTTCATTAGCGAGGACTTCAAATCCTCCTTACTTTAAGCAAGCAAGGTTGTGTTATCTGCTTATGACAGGTTGTTAACTATCTTCCCTCCAATCCTGAAGCTGCATTTTCTCAGCATACAGATTGAATAAGTATGGTGAACACATACAACCTAGATGATGTCTTTCCTTGTTTTAAACATTAGTATTCCCTTGTATTCCTACAACAGCCTCTTGATTCATCCACAGGCTCTGCATAATCACAACGAAGTGTTCTAGGATTACCATTTTTTCTCGTGTTATCTTTTCCTATGGATGTAATCTTTTTTCCCTTTACATACCATCTGCGGAGGTATAGTTGCTACGTATGTTGCTGTGAAGCTGTATTTCAATGAAGATGTCCTTGGTTTTTCATAATTCTATTCATGATCTCCAGAATTTTTTTATGACCCTAAGGACATGTTTTCCAACTCAGCATCCTTTGTTTCTGTTTTCAACTTTGGCATTCAAATGACCACTAATCTCCGAAGGAAGAAGCTGACAGAATTCTTTAATTTCTTCATAACTGATTCTAGTGGTTGGTGCTTAAGTTTGAATCAAAATTGTATTTGCTGGTCTTCTTTACAGGAGTATAATTAGGTTATAATTACTATCCTAACATATTATACTTCAAGATCAATCTTAAATTGTTCTTTTTGACAATGAATATGATGCTCTTCCTCTTGAATTTGTCAATTTCAGCCTAGTAGACTGTATAATTGATTCAAAATGGTCAATGTCAGTACGTTTCTGCTTACTAATAATGCCAGTCTTTATGTATTCTATGTCATTTTTGACTTCCAATTTTTCTAGATTTCATAAACTACACACACACTCCAGTTAGTAATGGATGCTTAGAATTGTCCAGGTTGACTTTACTTTGAGGAGACAACTTTTCTCCATTGTATTTTGAATGCCTTCCAAGCTAAGTGGCTGTGGCAGTCGTGTGCTTATGTTAATTTTATGATTGAAATGTAGGAGTGGAGTCTAGCCTGTTAATCCAGAGATAGCCATCGAGTAGCCAATGAGGCCTCTATATAGGCATGGCGTTCTCCTGAGACTTCTGGCAAATCTTGTGATATTTCCCTCGTGAAGATGAGAAGATATCTTCCCCAGTTGTTGGGAGTTAGAGAGACGATTAATCACGGACAAGCCAAGCTGGCAGCATTCGAGAAGCTGGAGGAGCCAGTGGAGAGACCACACAGCTTTGCCCTGATGGAGCCAGACCTCTGAAGCTGGGGCGGCCAGATGGAGATCTCTGCCCATGATGAGTTGCTTCTGCTGTTGATGGACCCTGAGCCCTGGCGGCGAGGGGTCATAGGGAGACCCTGCCAGCGCTGGGATTCTGCATCCACTGACCTGTGACTTCGTGAGTGGGTAGAAGACTTTGTGGACTGTCTTTGGGCATATGGGTTAATATCGGACTTATGTCTTTAAACTGGACTGGGCTGGGATGCTTTATCCATGTCCCATTCCTTTTGTGTATAAAACCTTTCCTTTTATCGATATGCGTGTCCTTGAATTTGTTCCTCTAGTCTACCCAGACTAACGCAGCGGCTCATCTTTCAGGACCCTAAAGCTGTGCTGCTGTTAGTGAGGTTTTTGGTATCTAATCCCTTAGAAGTGTACCATCTATTTCTCCATTCTAGTCTGTTCTTGGTCTTGAAATGCCACTGAAAACCACAGAATGAAAAAGTGACAGCTGAGCCAAGCTTATTTTATATTATGATACAATAATATTCTAATCTTCACTACTTGATTAACAGAGTATATATCTCATGTGCTATCTACCTCTTAGATATCCTTGCTATCTTAATCATACTGCGAACTCTTTCAGAGCCATTTCTGTGGCTTATAGTGCCAGGCAATAAACCAGTTATGAAGCTGGCAGCCTTAACCTCTCTCCTTTACTTCTACTGATTGTCTAAGAGGGTTTTGTTTTGTTTTGTTTCTTTCTACTTTATATATTGGGCAAGAGATCTTAGAGAAAACTCTGAGCTACTCAAGGTGGGATGAGTGATCCATTGAAAGATTCCTATGTGTATTTGTATGGGATTACTTTGGTATAGATAATATTGTCATTATCTAGTAAGATCTAAGCTTAAAGGCAATGCTTTGTTCAGAATAATGACAGGATAGTTTCGGAGAACTATGAATTCGGTCTACCATTCCCAAACTATATAATTAGAATAAGTTGGAAAGCTTTTTAACAAATCCATTTTCTGGTCCTGATGCCAAAGCTATTGAATGTGTTCTCAATGGAATAAAACTAGGCAATTTAAAGTTCCACAAATTCCTCTCTATGGTTATAGAGATAGTTGGGGTTGGGAATTACTTTATTTAAACACAGCTGTCAAATAGATGTCTCCATGATGATATTGTAAATTAGGAAGTTATATCAGAATCTTGGAACAAGAAGTATTCTGTCAATGAATCTGTGCCATTCATTGTGAAAGAATGCAGTGGTCAATTAACAGTGTGTCATATGATATTGGGTTAGGAAGATTGTGGTACCTATGCTTTACTCTAATCAGAATTTGATATACTCACTTTTGAGATGGGTAAAGAACCCAGAAAAAGAAATTGATTCTATAAGTTGGCTTTGATGCTTAACAATTCACCTCAACCCTCAGCGATTATTTAGTTACTCATGATTTTTTGTGGACTTGCTGGGTAATTTTTCTGGTCAGCTTTGGCTTGTCTAGAATCTTTCATTCATTTTATTTATTCTTGAAACTCAAGTACTGCTCAGTCTAAGGGATTATCACTCAATCACACTCAGGAGTTGACATACATTCACTTGGGGATATGGTTACTCTCTCTCATCAGACAGCAGAGCAGCAGAGTTTGTTCACCTATGAAAGAATGGGTTCAAACAGCCAAAGCAAGTGAAGTCCAATGTGCAAGCACTTTCCAAACTTCTGCTTGCATCATATTTGCTAAAGTTATATGGAATTGAGCATGTCATTTAGCCAAGGCCAGTTTCCACAGGTGGAGAAATAGATTCCACTTCTTGATGGGATAGGAGTTGAAGTCACATTGGAAATGAATATGCCCCAAATCACACATCTATTTTCTAGAAGAGTTAGGGCTACACCTCAAGATTTCTACTTCCCAGTTCCAAGTTTTAGTCCCAATCAAAACCAAGAGAATTGTAATGCAATTTGGGTACCAAAAGTAGTACAGGCTTGACAAACTTGGGGCTAGAGGTGGTCAATTGGGCTGTAGGATCTAGGATTGCCTTCACAGATGACTTCAAAAAGGCTGCTGAGTGGGGTTTAACAGACTCAGCCTGACTGCAGCTATGGTTTATATCCAAGGAGAGGTAGTCTGGGGAGCTGGGTGTAGCCTCAGAAGAATCCTAAGAAGTGATACCTGGGAATCCATAAGATAGCACCATCATGATCTCAGGTGTACTCTTGATAACAACGGAACATATAGGACAACACGGTCTTTTTGAATAGACAAAACCCCAAACCCAACTCTCAAAGCACAAAACCAAGTCAGCTCAATGCTGACTCCTAGTGACCCCTTGTGAATTTCTAAGACTGTAACCATTTACTGGACTAGAGAGTCCAGTCTTTCTCCTGTGGAGTTGCTGGTGTTTTTAAACTGCAGATCTTGAGGACCCAAACCCAAAAGGTTACTGCTATGGCGCCCCTGAGCAGACAAGGGGGTCCTAGTGAGATCTATATAAGCTATTGTTTATCAGGTAAGTCCTCTAGAACTGCAATCAGATAAATGAAGCATCCTATCAGACAAATGGATTGCACTCGCTAACAACAAAAGGATATAACAATTTGGATGCAATTGAATATTCCTTGTTTTGAAAATAATAATAAGCAAAGTAATTACAGCTATTATTTGTCAAACACCTACTATGTGCCAGGCACCATCCTAAGTGCCTTATATGTACAGTTTCTAAGATCCACAAAATGTAGGCTTGCTATTTTTAAAAATTCATTTTCTAGATTAGCAAAATAAGATTCCGTGAAGTCATGTGACCTATTTTCCCAGAGCAACACAATCTAAATAATTAGCGAGGACACTTGTTTCTATCCTAGTTCTATCTGAGGTCAAAACCTGAGTTCATTCTTCTGCAGCAGGGTTTCCCTGAGCGGGTGAAACCACTCAAAAGAGGGAGGTGGAATGATCCAGGGGGTCTGTGAAAGCAGATTCCTACACTTATCCTGGATTATAGGATATAGTGCAACCTTTTTAATTGCCCAGTGGTGCTGAGTATTTTTTCTTCCTTCTGTAAAGCTGATGATAAGCCAAATAAGTTTGGGAACATGAGTTCTACAGCACATTCCCTTTCCTTAAATACACTTTGATATGGTTTTGTATGCTCAGATTAGATGATCACCAGGATTGTCAATGACTCCTCCTAGAGGTAAGGTCAGCTGTCTTCCTTTCAACTCATAGACCCTTATGTAACTTTGGAGCACATTCTATTGGCTTCCATTTAGGATGATAAAATGACACAGCATTTTTAAAAATTGATGAGTCTAAAATACGAAAACTAGAAAAGAAACACCAAGTTAAAATAACACTTAAATATAATTTTTGTCCAGCTCCTGTGAAATCAGGTGATTATTACATGATTACTCAGGCTGGTAATGGAATTAAGATATGGTTTCATCAAAATAGCATCTGCAATTTACAGCAGCAACAGAATTGGGGTAAATAGGAGCAGATGTGTCTGAATCATTTGGATTTCAAGATACAGAAATATTGTTCAAAAAATCGTGTTATTTCTTCTTTATCCTTAAGATCCACATAACAAGATCATTTTATTCTGATATTCTTTCTTTAATTTGGGTCAGGGGACAGCAGTACTCCATCCTCTGATGGTGACAGAGAAGATGGGGATCACAGCCAAGAGACCCCTTAATTCTTTGTGACGTATAACACATTTTCCCAGGAGAGACCTTAATTTTGTGTTAGCAGTTCAGCAGTTCAGGACACAAAAGTATTGAGATAAAATTGTGATGTGTTGAGCCAAAACCTGCCGTTTTCTTATTCAGATACTATGTTGATCTTTCTTCCCAGGAAAAGGCACTGATTAGATTTGGGGCTCAGTCTGCAGGCAGGGTTGTGGCTCCAGTTCTAAGGTATATGAAAGACAATTTTGAAAAAGGTCAAACAGCTTATCCAAAAATATCTTTTGCTTATATCCCCCTGACACTATCTCTTTGCAAAAGCGAAGGCAGTCAGCCATTAGTAATGAGACTTCTCCTCTTTCCTGGTAAGGTCTATGGAGAAGGCATGAGAGTGAAAAAGAGAGAGGCCTAAATCCCTCATAAAATGATCCCAAATAGGAGACACCAGGAAAAACTGGGTTCTGCTCAGAAAGGCAAGTACTGTTGTGGTTAGGATAACACAGGCCCAGAAGTCTAGCATGCATTCTTTTGTGTGCTCATGCCTCTATTTTTATCTATAAAATGGCACTATGTATATCTAGCACAAAATATGCCCCTGTGAAACATCAGCCATTACTATCCTGGTGGGCTAGAGGGGAGGATGTTAGAAGGTCCAAGTCTGGACTGCAGATCATTCCCACTGCAGGTGTCCAGTTCTTCCACCCTGTCTCTGGAGTTTCCTCTGCACCCTCATGAAGGGGAGCTTGGCAGAAGGCAGCGCAGCTGAGTCATTCTCAAGTAGGAGTTCTTTATCGCTGCATCCACCATAAGAAGTTCTCTAGTGGAAAAATACCCAGTGCTTACAGCATCGACCCTGAATGCAGGGGTGGGAGAAGAGTGCTATTTCCTTTCCATCCATGAGCCCCTCATGACAAGGCCATTTTCTTCTGATATGTCTTAGTTCAGAGGAACTAAGTGGCTTACTAGCAGCATGCTGCCTCTGACTGAGTCAAGCCAAGTCCGCAGGCTGTTCAGTCGATCCTGAGAGTGACCCTAGAGAATGGAGTAGCACAGCACCATCGGCTTTCCAAGGTCATAACCTTCATGCTACATCTTTCTTCAAGCAGGTGGTATGTCCTATCTACTGGCCCTTGCTTAGCAGTCAAATGTTCAGCCGCTCTGCCACCAAGGACTCCTTACCACACCTATTTCCTACCAATTTCCTTGTCCTGCCATGTCCAGAAACTTTGCTGAGCTGTGTCTTCTCAATCCTTCTTTTCCCCAGTTGGTCTTGGGCACCAGGACAGGCAGTGTTTTCTCAGGACAGATAACACAAGGGTGGTCTGAGGCTGCACAGTGACAGTGACTGAGCAAATTCAGCAGAGAAATTCCAATCCCCCATTGCTTCATTCATGGCAGAAATTGTAAGTCTGGGTGCCATCAAACTACAAGTCTTCTTTATTTGTGACTTTGAGGAATGGAATTTGCATTTTTATTTTATAAAAGCACAAAAATCAAGCACAAGAAGTTTCTACGCCACAAGGAATGTTGAACAGAGAATTTTTTTTAAAAGCACTATGTTTACTTTTTGATAAATATTTAGTCTATCATCAAATAAAACTAAAACCTCAACACATCGCCATCAAGTAAATTCTGACTCACAGGGACCAAAAAGGACAGGATAGAACTGTCCCTGTGAGTCTCTGAAGATGTAGCTTTTTAAAGTGTAGAAAACGTTATCTTCCTCTCATGGAGCTGGCTGGTGATTATGAACTGCTGAGCTCGTGGTTAGCAACCCAAGAGATAACCATTTTTCTACCAGGGCTTTTTCAAAGGGCCACGTCAATTTTATTGTTGCTTGCAAAATAAGAGGAGATGAGAATCTGTGAAAGGAGGCTGCTGGGCCCCTATGTACCAAAGTTTCTCAAGGAAATATTCAGAGAAGAGTTAGGTTAATAGTTCTCTCTTTTTAAGATGAGATAGAATATTCAAGATTGAAGTTTAGAACAAGTACTATATGCCAATGCTATATCCCAAGTGAAGACATAAATTATCATGCACACAAATTTATGACTTTCCATACTCTAGTTCACTACTGGATTCAAACCAGACTCCGTGTCATTTAGTAACTATTTTTCTAGCATTGGTTATTTAGGGATGAGAGCAGGTTTCACTCAATTGCCTTGACCAACACATACTCTATGTAAGAGTCAGGGATCAATTGTGTAAAGTTAATTGATTTCCATTGGGCCATAACACATTTTAATCCAAATGTTTGTTCAGAGTATAACTTCCACTGATGTGTACAAAGAACAAACAATTGGATGATTATTTTAGCCCCAAACAAAAAGGCGCTGCTATTGAGTCATTTCCAATTCACACTGACCCTGTGGGTTAAAGTAGATGTGTGAAATTGGTTTTTCAAAATTGAATCTTTAAGGAAGCAGAGAGCCTTACCTTTCTCCCATAGCGTCTCTGGTTTTGAAATCTGACCTTGCAGTTAGTTAGTTGTTCAAGGTTTGACGCACTCTACCACTAAGATTTGCAAGATGCCGAGTTAACCCAAACCCAAAACCAAAACCACTGTTATTGAGTCAATTTCAACTCATCAAGTGGCCCTCTCTAAGGTTTCTGAGCTGGTATAGCTTTACAGGAGTTGAGAGCCTCATAGTTCTTCCATGGAGCAGTTGGTGAGTTTGAACCACCTATGCTATCTGCTTAGGATCCTCGTCTAGCCTGTAGCACCACAAGGACTCTTTAAATGGTAAGCTGTGCCCTATGAAGTCAATGAACATAAAATAAAAATTTGAGTCAGTTCTTTACTAACTTGTTGAAATTCCTTTTCACAAAACTATTAGCAGTCCCACCTTGCTTGTATAAACATTAATACTCTTCTGATGCTTTTATCATTAAAAAGTGTTAGAAAAGCATCTGGTTTTAGTAAAAACTCATGAGTCCACTGCTGATGAGAGTAGAACTCTCCTTCTGGGTTTCAAGACTGTATGTATTCAAAGTCACAAGAAGCCCCATCTGTTTCCTTTGAAGTGGCTGGTAATTTCCAACTACTGACCTTGTGGTTAGTAGCCTCTGCTAGCTTACTGTTCCATAGGGGATTGGCTATATTTGTTATATATTTCTGTATTGATTTTTTTCCAAAATAAATCAGGTTAAACTAACAAATATATCTTATTTCATAATATCCAGACAGGCAGGATTTGTATGTGTCCTGAATGAATGCTTCAGGATGAATCTCTTAAAGGCTTTCATCTAGCTGTCAGCTTGAGCTTCAGTCATCCTAAGGGTCTACTGAGGGCTGAGCCCTGGTGGTGTAGTGGTTGAGTGTGGGACAGAGGCCCACAGGATTGGCAGTTCATATCCAGCAGCAGCTCTCCAGGAGCAAGGCTGGGCCTCCTACTCCCACCAGGGGAGTCTACTGAGACCCAAAGATCTACTTCCAAGCTCATTTATGTGGTTCTTAATAGGCTTCAGTCCCTCAAGGGCTGTTGGTTTGAGGGTTCTTACTCCTCACCTCTTCATATGGATCTTTTCAGAGGGCAGTTCAAAAGAACACATCTTTTTCCAGTATGGAAAATGAGGTAAGGTAAAGAAGAGAATGTAATTAATCACTTAGTCTTGGAAACCTTCAATGAGATGGATCGATACAATAGCCTTAACAATGGACTCAAACATATCAACAGTCATGAAGTCAGTTTGTTTTGTTTTATGTAAAGTTTCCATGAGTCAGAGTTGCAACTAGCAGCAATCATGGAAGAGAAATCTCATCACTCTGGCCATATTCTATTCATCGAAAGCTAGTCATTAGATCCAGCCTTTACTCAAGCAATGGGAATCACATGCAAGTATGAATGCCAGGAAATGGGGATGGTTGGGACCCTCTCAGAGGCTATCTTTTATGGCAGCATCCATTGCAGGGGTACAAGGTACATATTCCTCTAGACCAGGGTTTGCCAAGCTGCAGTTCATGTGCCTCTTTCTGTAAGTAGTTCTGAAGTAAAATTGGAGAAAGTCGAAGGATATTATTAAGATAATGATTTCATTAGTTTGTAAAAATATATGTAAATACGTATCAAATCATTTTAAAATTGTTAGAGGGGACATGACAAGATTGACTGTTCCCTGCTGTAGACTGTGTTAACCTGCCAGCTCAGACACCTCAAACACTCTGACGGATTTTTTTTTCTGGTCAGAGGAATGTGTCTGGCTTACAGAGGGACAAACAGAAATACTGAGGAGTTAATACCAGGGACAAGCCTTGGCTAGTGAAGGTGAGGGTAAGTAAGTCAATATTTCCTAGATGCCCCTGGCTTGATTAAACTCCAGTTGTCCCCCACCAAAACCTGCTCAAGAAAGCATCCTGAATTAGCTTTATTCCTATATTTCCATTTTCTCCTTCACTAAAGCCTTATGGAACCACCTTTTAGCCTACTTAACTTTAAACTTTGTCTCATGGTTTGATTCTGAAGGAACTTAGAAATATCCATATTAGCAATTTTTACTTATTATGATAGCACCAGAAGAAATCACCATACTCTAAGATATGGCACAGTGGTGTAAATTGTCCACCCAGTAAATGACAAATTATTTACTATGCACCTACCACATACCTACATACCTACATATATACATACATGTATATCACTTGGCTGGGGAACCCAACATTTTAAAAAGCCAATTTTAGCACTTTATGGGCTGATTTGTAATGATAAAAGTTGGGGAATTTTGACTTGTTTCTACTCCTGTTGTTTGTAGGTTTTTAAGAAAAATATTGACTCTGAGGCTTAGAGTCTAAGCTGTATCTTTGTAGGCTATATCATCCATCTATTTATGTATACATAGTCTATATGTTTATGTTTCTTCATATGTCACCAGTGCACTTTGAAGGAAACATATTAAAAGGTATATTTTAATGTTAATATGCTTTGGAAACAGTAAAACAACAACCAGACACAATGAGAAAGGAAGTTAACTATCTGAGGGTGCGTCAGAAGTAGTGTTACACTATCCTGATAGTGAGATGGGAGGAAATGAAATTGATACAGAGGAAAGAACTAGAAGTCAAAAGAAATTTATAGAACTACAAATATAGGCTTTCACATATGTAACTAGATAAATATACTAATAGCAATATAGGTCTATGTAAACATATTTAAATGCCAAATATTAAAGTAGCAGATGGGCATTGAGTCTCTACTGAGATACTCTCTTAACACAAAAATACTTTGTTATAATAACCTGTCATTCTGGGGTGCTCATTTTCTGAACATGATTGCTGAAGTCAAAATGGATGCTGAGATAGGTAGATTCACTATTTCAACTTGACCAATGAGCACATGTGAAATTAATTGAGGGAGGAAAGATAAATGGCTCTGTGAGCCTCACCTTTTTAGTTTCTTGCTCTTTGATGATTCGACCAGAAGGACCACCGGAAGCAGTTGCCTTCAGCTGGCAGGGGCAACAATACACTTTCAGAACTCTCCCCTAGGGATGCATCAACTCTTCCATCCCATGTCATAAATTAGTCCAAAGGGACCCAGATTGTCTGTCTCTTCCACAAATGTCACACTAGTTCATTATATTGATGGCATTAGGCTGATTGGACCCACTAAGGAGGACGTATGAAAGACTCTAGATTCATTGGAACAACATCTCTGTGCAAGAGGTTGGGAAATTAAACCAACAAAGAGTCAGGCACCCTCAACTTCAATAAAATTTCTAGGGCTCCTGTGTTGTGGGACATGTCAGGACATTTCTACTAAAGTGAAGAATAAACTATTACATCTCTCTCCCCCTCCCAACACCTAGGCAGGAGACATAATGCCTAGTGGGCCTCTTCAGATTTTGGAGGCAGCATATCCCTCACTTGGGTGTTCTACTTCAACCTATCAATCAACCGACACAAAAAGGCTTCCAATTTTGAATGGGGCCCGGAATAAGACAAGGCTCTGCCACAGGTTCAAGCTGCTGTGCAAGCTGCTTAGCCACCGGGACCATATGAGTCGGCTGACCCAATGGTGCTAGAGGTGTCAGTTGCAGATAGAGATGCAGTGTGGAGTCTTTGGCAGACCCTTCTTGGTGAATCACAGCATAGACCATTGAGATTTTGGAGTGATGACCTGCCATCCTCTGAAGACAACTCCTCCTCCTTTGAAAAACAGCTGTTGGCCTGTTACTGGGCCTTAGTGGAGACTGAATGCCTCACCACGGGCCACCAGGTTACCATGAGGCCTGAACTACCCACCATGAAGTAGGTATTATCTGACCCACAGAGTTATTAACATGCACAGCAGTGCTCCATTGTTAAATGGAAGGGATAGATATGAGATCAGAACTTTGAGCTGTGTACCTGAACATTCAATTTGCCTCCTTGTGAGACTACATCCTGATTCATGGGCAGTGGCTAATGCTTTGACTGGATGATCAGTGAATTGGGAGGAAAGTGATTGAAAAATTGGTAACAAGGAGGTATGGGGAAGAGGTATGTGGATAGATTTCTATGAATGGGATAAGAAATAAGATAACTGTGTCTCATGTGAGGTAATTGTGTTTCACCAAAGAGTCACCCCTGAAGAGGAAGATTTTGACAATCAGGTGGATAAGAGGACATGCACTGTGGAGAATGATCCTCCTCTTTCCTCTACCCTTCCTGTCATCATTCAACAGGCACATGGACTAAGTGGTCATGGTGCCAAGGATGGAGGTTATGCATGGAAACAGAAACATGAACTTCCACTTGCCAAGGCTGACTTGACCACTGCCACTGCAGAGTGTCCCATCTGTAAGCAGCAGAAACCAAATTACATTCCTATGGGACTATTCCTCAGGGAGATCAACTGGCAACTTGGTAGCAGGTTGATTACATAGAACCACTTCCATCATGGAGGACGCAGCGTTTTGTTCTTACTGGAATAAACAACTATTCTGGATATGAATTTGCCTTCCCTGCCGCAATGCTTCTGCCAAAACTACCATTTGTGGACATACAGTATGCCTCATTCCCCAGCATGGCATCCCACATAGCATGGCTTCAGATCAAGAAACTTACTTCACAGCAAATGAAATGTGGCAATGAGACCATGCCCATGAAATCCACTGGTCATATCATGTTCCTCATCATCCTGAAGCAGTTGGCTTGATATAACAATGTAATGACCTCCTAAAGACACAATTACAGTGCCAGCAACTTCCAGAGCTGGGCCAATGTTCTTCAGGAAGCTCTAAACCAGTCAATATATGGTGCTTTGTCTCTAATAGCCAGAATTCATGGGTACAGGATCCAAGGGGTGGAAGCTGGCATGGCACCATTCACTTCTAGTGATCCACTTGAAGCATTTTTACTTCCTGTCCCAACAACCCTATGTGCTTCAGGACTGGAGGTCCTAGTCCCAAAGGAAGGAAATCTCCCACCTTGAAACACAGCACTGATCCATTCCATTGAACTGGCAGCTGAGAATACCCTGGTTACTTTGGGCTTCTCATGCCTTTGTATCAACAGGTCAGGAGGAGTGTCACTGTGCTGAGTGGTGTGATTGATCCTGGTTACCTAGGAGAAATTAGACTGGTGCTACACAATGGAGGAAAGACGAATATGTCTGGAATCCAGGGGATCCCAAAGGCTGACTCAGTACTACCATGACTTGTGTTAAAGTGAATGGTAAATTGCAGCAGCCCAATCCTCACAGGGCATCTAATGACCCAGACCCTTGGGAATGAAGGTCTGGGTCTCCTCACCAGGCATAAAACCTTAGCCAGCTGAGGTGCTTGCAGAGGAAAAAGGTAATACAGAATGAGTAGTAAAAGAAGGTAGTTCTACCTATCAGTTACAGTCTTGTGATCAATTGCAAAAGCAAGGTTTGTGATTGTCAGTTTATTTTCTTTATATGTGCTTACTGAATATCTTTCCTTTGTTCATGTATGCTGTATCAGATACAATTGAACATAGTGTATTTTCATTTATATGTGTGATAGATGTTTGATGTTAAGTATACGTGTGATATCATTAATGGCTAAAGAGTTGTGTCTAGGTGCCGCGTTGACAAGGGGTGGATTGTGATTGGCAAATTTATTATGCCAACCTGGCCAATGAACACATGTGGGATTAATCGAAAGGTGAAGAGATAAATGGCTTGCTTTTCTGGTTTCTTGCTCTATGATGATCGGACCAGGGTGTGGCTGCCTTAGTTCATTTTCTGCATCAACTTGTGAGCTATACCTGTGAGACACCCAACCCATGGACTGTGTCACTGTAGTCTGAGGGATTTTCAAGACCAACCTCGCCACACTACTGGAGTATATATCACTTGAGCTAGGGAGTGACAGACCCTGTCTACCACAGATGAATAAGCAAATGTGATGAAGAAAACTAATGATGCCTGGCATTTAAAAGATATAGTGTCTGGGATCTTAAAGACTTCAAATTAAACTAGTGGCCATCTACCAGAGAAGCAACATGTTCAGATGGAAGAAGCACACCAACTTGTGTGATCATGAGGTGTCAACAGGATCAGGTACCGCACATCGGAATATCCCAAACAAGCAAATAGATTGATGCAAATGATGGGGATCAGAGAGGAGATCCATAGCCCATCTGTGGACATTCACTCACATAAGGATCACAAGGAAGGAACTAGTTAGCCAGGATGCAGCATAACACCTACAGAACACACACCAATTTCTCTAGTCCTTTAATGCCTCTCCCACCCACTATGATGACACCAGCCCTACATTACAAATTGAAACAGGTATACTGGAACAGATAAGAGTTCTTGGCACATAGAATCCAGGACAGATAATCTCCCCAGGAACAATCAATGGGAGTAGTGATACCATGAGAGTAAGGGGAAGGTTGGGGGGGGG
>PVJH01033030.1:0-22050 GCA_004026705.1 Nesogale talazaci
ATTTGAGTGCAGTGTGTTATGCAATACAGCCAAGTCCAGTCAAGCACTGTATCCTGAGCCTCTACTCACCTGAATAATTTTGTTAACTTCCCTGCACAAACCCAATTCCTGGTACCATAATTTGTCTGCCTGGGTTGACTAGTGAAACAAATTCCTGACATTCATATGCATATGAAAGAGCTTTATATGAAAGAGCAAACATATTTGAGAAAACATCCCAGCCCAGTCTGGATCAAGCCCATAAGTCCTATCTTAGCCCATTTGTCTGATAACAAGCTATAAATTCCTCTTCAGGCTCAGCTATACGTGCACTGATGCCAAATGCAAGAAAATCACAGGCAGTGGGTGAAACATTTTATGGATCCCATGATAGTGGATGCATCTCAACGATGGTAGGCGTCTCTATGTGGCTCCTCCAGCACCTGGAATCCAGTATAGCTCCAGGTGTCTTGTTAGCGGAATGGCAAAACAGAGATTCTGTGTGTTTCTGGTCTCCAATGAGCTATTTATCTTCTTGAGGCCTCCAAATGAGGTCCTAAAGGTGCAACTTGATTGAGAGGCTGCACTCTACCCCTTCACAAGCTGACACCAGATTATATAACTACCACAGTCATCTATAGCGGCTTTGCCAAATGGCCTAAGCTTCAGACATCTACCTGTTTCTATTACTACCCTTAATTGTCTCTGATTGAGACTGCTCATGACACGCTGAATCCTGCAGTCACCTCTTCTCTGGCAGATAATCTTTCCATAAACTCTAGGAGCTATCTGTTTGTGTAACTTTCCAGAAAACCAAGATGTAGGAAATAAAATAGCTACAGGTATTGTTGGGTGCCAATAAGTTGGTTCTGATTCACCACTTCTCTGTGTGCATCAGAAGTACATGTTTCCTGACCTTGCATCAGCTGCACAATTGTTGATATATTTAAGACTATTGTTCCAGCCCCTGTCAATTTGTCTCATTTGGAATCTTTTTTTCTCTGACCTTCCACTTTCCCATAGTTATCTACTTACTCATGGGGACCCTGTAACACAGAGGCTGAGTCTCTCTTTAAAATAAATCACGTCTTTATTGTGAATGGCTCATGGGCCAGGCAGTTAGTAGGTCAATCAGTAACCCCATGCATCTTTGTTAAAAAAATAGCACAAATGGATGACTTTAATAAACAAATTTATTTTGCTCCTTCACATGTGGAGGATAGACCAAATTTAGGATATGTCTAAAGGAATATTATCTCTTTCTGTGGACTCTTGGTTCCTCCACGAAACAGCGGATGAAGTTTCATTCTCCTTTACATAGATCATCCTCCTTGCATTTCTTTCAAATGGATAAACATGAGAGGTAATAGGTAAAAGATAATATTAAAGATGACTATTTCATAAGAATTAAGCCTGTATTTTTGCCTCTCTGGAACTTTTTTGAGATAATTTATCAATTGAGCCAAAATAGACTTTCTCCTAATATTTTCCTCATGCAAAAAGTTGACAGGTATAATATCAAAAGCTTAAGCAATAATTTGGATACTGTCTGATTTAGAAGCTTTTATAAACTTTCCTCAGTGGCGGGACAGAATGTTGAACTACTGTAGAGAATTCAGGAAAGGCAAAGACTGAATGGTGTCCATTCAAATTAGTAACAAAAAAGCCAGCAGAGACTATGGCAACAGAAGCTACAATGGATTGACAGGAAGGGAGCCAGATGGCAATGCGTTTGGAGGTATGAATGAGAGGTGAGGGAGCAGAGAAAGGAGGGAGAAAACTCTTTTAGAAAACAATGTTGGAAAACAAAGTTAATGAATATAGCCATTTCCTCAACTGAGAGGAAAGATGTAAAGTACTAATCATATATAGAATTGTAAGCAATTCACTTTGCTCATATTTTACTTAGAATGCATTGCTACATTCTAATATTTACATGTCACATTTTTGTTAGAATGCATTGTTTTACATTCTAATTTACTCATATTAATCATGTATTACTTTACTTAAAATTAAAGGAATAGATTTTCAAAATAAACATGTAGTCTGAAACCAAAAATGCTTTAAGGTCAAAATACATCAAACTCACAATCCAATCTGGCAGAGATTCCACAAAGATGAACATCTGGATGTCCTGAAGCAAATGGAGAATTGTGTGCTTGGCCCTGTGGCTGCAAAGTAGACCCAGTCAATTCACAGAAGAGTTTAAGTTATACCCTGGAGCTGTTATGGCAAACTGTACATCTAATTGACAGATTTTCTGCTGAAAACATCAATAATCTTTCATTGTGGACTCCAGATCCTGAGTAAGACTCTGAGGGCTCATTTCAGCAAGTTATAGCTTTGCAGGTCACCTTTGCAGCAGATTTATATAAGGATCTTACAGCAGAGAGAAGAAGGCAGAAGGGTGCTTTGGGACACGTTCTTACTCTTAGAAAACCTGGGTTAAAGTTCTGCCTGCAAAAAAAAAAAAGGAAAGAAAAGAGGAATAAGAAAAGACATAGGCTGACAAAACTTTCATATGATATTTCCCTTCATTAATGTCAAAAATCAATCAATAATAACTATATGAACCATTGCTTAGCTTTCTACAACATAAAGGTAGTATACAGTGAGAGAAATGCATAATATAAATTAGTGGTATAAAACCACTCAGAAAGAAACTATACCTATTTTCTTCTAATGAAAGTTGTTTGAACATTTAACTTCATTATTAAAGTTTTGAAAGGAAAGTCTAGCCACATAGTAGCAAAATATAGCAATATAGTAGCAAACAACCACACTTAACAATTTTGATTGTGTGTGCATTTTAAACTTCATCAGAGTATAATTTATAAACAATAAATTTAACTTATTTAATGAGTACATTTTGATTAATTTTGACAGTTGTGTCAGCATAATCATAGAAAATATCAACTTACTCACAAACATTGAGACTTTCCCACGTCATGCTGACCCAACAGAGCAGAATAGTATTACCTCTATGGAATTCTGAGACTGCCACTCTGCACAATTTTCTCCAGCTGGCAATTTCAAACTACTGACCTTTCAATTGCAACTCAACTCATAAGCACTGCACCACCAAGACACAGAAATATATGAGTATTTAAACTTAATAGAGCCAAAATAACATGCCATAGAAATTCAGTTCCTTAGTTAGGCATTCAGATTTCAAGTGATCAGACATGGCTGGTGGCTACCATACTGGATTGAGCAAAAGATCCCTGCTGTTACAGAGTCTTACTGTTCAGCAAAAGCACATATGTTTTAACAGTTCTATGAATGCATAATTCACATATCATAAGATTCAATCATTTGACAATATTATAAAGGTTGTACCATCATTATCAAAATCAATTTTTGAAGTCACCTCCACAGCCCCAGATTTCATTGTTATTAGATCCCCATGTTCTTCTGACCTACCATGCCACCCAACTCCCTTTCCCCTGCCAAAAAACAGTTAATCCAGTTACTCTCTCTACTGATTGGCCTCTCCTGAATTTCATATACAGAAAAACATACAAAGTGACAATAACAATAAAACAGATAAAAATCTCAATCAACACCAAAGCAGAAAATATTGAAAATTAAAAATACAATGGAGAAAAAGGGAGAGAAAATGAGAAGGGCTTATTGTCTCGGAAACTTTCAAGTATTGCTGTATTAGAAACTAGATGGAAATGAGCACTTTTATACTAAAATATAATGATAGAAGAAGCATTGGGGCTTTTTTGTTTCTGCTGCTATTGTAATTAAAAAAAAGAAAGACAAAGCTTCATGCTCTTTTTTTCTAGTCAACTATGCTTCCAAGACTGCGGTTCCATC
Organism: Nesogale talazaci; assembly: GCA_004026705.1. Taxonomy (NCBI): domain Eukaryota; kingdom Metazoa; phylum Chordata; class Mammalia; order Afrosoricida; family Tenrecidae; genus Nesogale; species Nesogale talazaci. The sequence goes on from PVJH01033030.1 coordinate 3,805, forward strand.
CTTCCTTCACCTTGGAGGTGATTATATGATTAATCTCAGGAAATTAGTAAGGGGTAGTGCTATTTAGATGCTGCAAATAAAGATCTTTGAAAGAGAAAACTGATGCTTGGTTTGTGCTATACCTGGAGCAGTTGTCTCCACTGTGTGAAGAAAGGAAAAGGCCATAAATAAGAAAGGTGAAATGAAAATGTGGAATAAGCCAGATATATTATGTCCTGGTGAAGCAGTTCTACCATATTGATCAAGGTTCATCACTGTTTGTTGTGAGGGTAAAGCTGTTCACTCCTTCGACAAAGCACATGGGACCACTAACTTCTGCAGCTCAGCCCGGTGAGAGAATACTGATGGGTCAGCTATGGGAGCTGATGAAGTAATGGCTGTCCTGTCTCTCCACCTGAGAGAGACACTTGCCTCCTGTCCTTGAACTATAGCCACAGAAGGGAGCAGTCTGAAAACTTATCAGTTACAAACTTCACGTTTCCAATATTGTCCTCTCTTCCCTTCTGTGACTAAATTGGCTGTTGTGCTAATGCTTCTTTGTAAACTTCAATGCAATGTGAACCATCCCATTGTGTAATTCTGTCATGTGCTGCTGCTGTGCAGGGGGTGTCTTTAAAGCTGTCTCATAGGAAACACTGGACTCTGCTCTGTCTCCATTGCAGGGTCCTCCATGCATCAACTGCATCCATCCTTTCTCTCATCTATAAGTTTTCTCATTCCAGACCGTGTTCTCTCAAACTGGTTTGTAATGCAAGCTAAGAGCTGGTCTCAATATTATCTTAGAGGTAATCTTACACTGTAAGCTAATTTATTTTGAGCCTTCTCTTATAATCAAACTATGCTGTTAGGTTACAGTGACGTAGTCCCTTCTCATAGCAATTCTATGTGCAACAGAATAAAACTATACTCTTGACCCAACCCCACAATTCTTTCATGCTGTCTGATGCTGCTGCCGCTGTGTCAATCCCTCTATTATGCTGACCATACTAAACTATTTTATGAAGGAATTCCTTCCAATAAAGAGACGTGGTGGTGGCGAACTTTGGACTGAATAATGCCACATAAATGTTTGACTGATAGCCACAAGCTTGGCAGTTCTATCCCCTCACGCTCCACCCTGGCTACTCACTGAGAGAAAGCTGAGGCTATCGGCCTCTCTTAAGATTCACAACTTCAGAACTCTTACACAGTGCCACTGTGATTCAGAATCAATGAAGAGGTTTTGGTTTGGACAATTTACTGCTGAACCTATGTTCAAAGCATGAGAGCAGTCTCAGCATCCTACTTCTAATATTCTGGTTACACATTTTCTAAAATTAATTTATTCATTCTTTTTGTAGTCCATTGTATAGTCAATATTCTTAACAAAGGCTATACTTCATGCATCAAGCTATCTTCTGTATTCCTTCTCAATTGTCTAGCAGAAGAGGTTCAGACCAGGCACACCTTAGTCCTCAATATGACATCTTTGTGTATTGCCATATTCACGATGTCTGTTTTATTTATTTGGATTCTAATATCTATTTCAGTGGCTACCTAGACCTCACAGACAAAATGCATGAATAAACAGTGAATTAAGGAAACTAACAAGTGTTAATATCCCTGAGAAATTATCAGGGCTTAGTTGTTTATCAGCATGGGTTACAATGCTACAAAATTTTTCCAGGTCTGCTAAAAAAGTATTCAGAGATTGTATCTGTAAGCCTCAACCCAAAGGCATTCAGCTTGACTTCCTTGGTTTAGCAAGTGCATCAACCCCAATTAAGTGCCCAGAGGCACACCATTTCAAAAGCCAACTTCACTCTAGTATCCACCTGAACTTGTTGTGTGGGCTCCTCTGGCTTCTGATTCTGTTCCTGCTCCTCTGATGCTACAGCCGTCATCAGATTCCAGGAGGATCTATGAACAGGGGTCTAAGGTCCAAAGGACACACTCTCTACTCTTTGGTCTTACTGAGAGTGAGATCCTGCCTTCTACTTCTCAGTGGGAGAAGTCCCAGCAATATGACTTTCTAGGGGCTCCTGTTCAAAGGTGAATCCTACATTATCCTACCTATTTACCACACTCACACAGGAAAGGAGCATGTGTTAGGAGAGAGAGATTTTGAATAGAAGGGTCACATTAAATAATTTACTTTCCAGGCACTTACTTATGAAAATTTCAATAGGACTAAAAAGTACCTTCTATTGTGAACTGGGTGAATGGTTAAAGATATATTTTGCAGCAGAGGTGCTCAGTACAATATGCCAATTCATAACACAAAGGATTTCTCGTTTGTGTGATTTTCTGTGAAGATGAACAACTTTGAACTATTTGAGTGATTCATATAGCTAAAGCCTGGGCCTCCCAGAGGCAAGTAATTGAAGGAGACAACTATCAGATAACAGATATTTTTATTGAGCGGGTTGTGTAGATAAAGTTTGTTACAGGCTCACATTTGTTCTTCCATCTAGTTGGTTAATTGAATAATGATTTGGTTGATGACAAAATGAGAACACCTAGTAAACTTAACAAATCTTAATTTTCTTGAAACCTCATCTCACCATGCATGTATTTTTATCTGATAAAATGTAAGAACATCCCATCTCATTAATTTCTTTTAAATATATGTGTATATATACATACTTATACATATATGCTCACAAAAGTGTACAGACTCAGCTCACATACAGATATTTTGTCTTTCTTCATTTCTCATTTTTATAATTAAGTAATTAAAATAAGTTATTTCCATAGGCTCAAGATAACATCACAAAAACCATCTTCAAAACTTAAGTTCGGGCTGAGCCCTGGTGGCATAGTGGTTGAGAGCGGGACTATGGCCCACGGGCTGGGTGGTTCAAATCCAGCAGCAGCTCTCCAGGAGCAAGGTTGGGTAGCTCCCATGACCACCAGAGGGCAGTGATGTCCCGCCACCCCCCAAAAAAACAAGTTCAAGCACACATACCACATGGTACTCAAGCACACATGTCACATAGCATGTGAACAAGGTTTTTTAAATAAAGTCATAACTCTGAGACATTTGCATGAATTTAATTTAAAACAGTCATAAAATTGTAGTACTAAACAACATATCATGCAAACTATTGAGCATGAGCTGGTGATATTTTTCAGAGCTGCTATCAACTTGTGCTTTCTAGTGCTTTCTCATGCTCAAATATTGCTGTTTTAACCCATTGTTGCAGTCGTTGTGCCAATTTATTTCCTGGAGGATTTTCCTGCTTTTCACTGATCCTCTACTCTACCAAATAAGAAGTTACTTCTTAAGGAACTCTTCTAGCCTGGTATTACCCAAGTTCACTAGATCTATCTCACCACTCTCACATCTAAAGAGAGACTTATTTGTTCTTCTGGGACTACATGATATATTCAATAATCTTTCCCAACACCATGTTTTAAAAGCATCAGCTCTTCGTTAATGTTCTTTATTTGTTATCTAGTGCAAAAGAAGCAATTGAAAATAGGAGGCTTGCATCAAGTACACCTTAGTCTTTAAAGTGATATTTTTGCTTTTAACTGGTTGTTCCTTTCTTTTAAAAAATGTTTTGTTATTGGCTATTTCCAGAATGTATATTCTGATGAATAGAAATCTTGTGAACCAGAGAACAAAGTACTCTCTGATCCTGTGATATCTTAACCACCATTATTATTTTTGAATCCTTCATTGCTGCTACTTTGCCAATTCATGTTCCCCAAGATATCTCTCTCCTCTCTCTCTCTCTCTCTCTCTCTCTCTCTCTCTCTCTCTCTGTCCTTGTTCTTTGCCCAACATCATGTCCCTTTCCTGGGATTGAGACTGGCACTGGTCTCTCATGAAAACATGTCAAAAGTATGTAAATCAAAGCCTTAGCCTTGCTTCTAAGCAACCTTCTGGTTAGCCTTCTTTTAAGAAAGAGCTATTTGTTCTGGAGTTCATAATAGTTTCAATATTTTTGGAACACTGTAATTAAAATTAACCAATTCTTCTGTTATCCTTCTTAATTCATTGTCCACATTTCACATGCATATGAGATGCCTTAAAAGTCCATGGTTTTGAGTCAGGCATAAATTTGGTGTCAAATTGACATCTTTCTAACCTTTTAATGAAGCTTTATGCAGCACAGCGTGTTTTATTTTATGTGCTGCAGAATGCCTGCCTATTAGTTGCAAGACAAGCTAAGTCCTCTGTCAAACAGCAAACATGGCAAGTTGGGACCACAAAGGCAGGAAGATAAGATAAGAAGTTAGAATGAAGCAGTTCCCAATCTTCCCTCAAGGCTACACACGGGTTGGCTCAACCTTCAGCACATGGTTGAGCCAATGGACTAGCAGAGCCAACAGTGTGCTGGTACAATAACCAGGAAGAAAAGAGAAGGGGGCTGACCTTAGGAAGCCATTTATCTAAGTCCCCCATCAATGAAGCTGCAACTTGATCAACAGTCAAAACTCGGACCCATTTTCCTATGGGAGCCATGTTGACACAGAAAGCCTATCCATCACAATGAAGAAAACAAAAGGTAATTTAAAAGACAGGAAAGAAAGAAAATTTCCAAGTGGATATCACAAGAGATTCTGAAACTTGCTCTAAATCTTGAGTAGTAAAGTAAATGAAAGAAATGATAAAGTTAAAGACCTGAATATAAAATTTCAAAGGGCAACTAAAGAAAGCAAAGTCAAATATTATAATGAAATAGGCAAAGACCTAGAAGTAAGAAACTGAAAAAGGAAGAACACATTTAATGTACCTTAAGCTAAAAGAACTGATACAGAACGCTGGAAGACCATGGACCACTGGTTTCAAAGTTCTCTGGATCTACTGGGTGTAGCGCTGGTAGAAATCAGAATCAGTCAGCAGAAAAATGAAGACAGAGAGAGGGGGAGAGTTTCCCATGACCTTCTTATGAAAAGGTCACTGCCACTATGAGTCATCATCAGATCAGACTGTGACCTGATTGTCAAGCTGAATACCACCCCACACACTATTACATATCTTCAGTTTGACAAGAAATTATGTAACTATCACAAAGGCGACCCAATAGAATGCTCAAACTATATAGAACAACAGCATTAAAACATAGACAAGTACAATTTTGCTGAAAGTCATCCAACAATGTTTAAAGCAGGACATTTACCAGGAGCTCTGAGACTCAGGCTGGCTTCATAGGATGACATGGGATAACAAATATAATTGTCTATGTTGGATGGATCTTGTCTGAAAGCAAAGAATACCAGAAAGATGATGGCTTGTGTTTATGAACTTTTCCAAGGCACTCAACTGTGTGTCAATCATAATAAACTATGGATAACTTTGAGAAGAATGGGAATTTCAAAGTACTTCATTGTTCTTACACGAGCTTGTACACGGATCAAGAGCAGTAGTGCATACAGAACAAGGGCATGCTGTCTGGTGTGTAATCAGGGAAGGCATGCACATACCATAGTCTCATACCATACTCTTTTAATTTGTAGGCTGATTGTGTGAAGAAGAATATGGCATCAAGGATGGATGAAGGCTTATTACCAACCTGTGCAGATAACAAAGCCTGAGGAAAGTGAGGAGGACTTCCAGAACTTGAAGAAGGTGAAGGATTACAGCTTTCAGTATAAATTGCAACTCAATGTAAAAAGAAAGAGAGAGGAAGAGAGAACAAAATCCTCATAATTGGACTATTAGGCAACATAATGATCAATGGAGAAAAATTTGAAGTTGTCAAGGATTTTGTCCTCGTTGGATTCATAATTAGCTCTCATGAAAGCAGCAGACGAGAAATTTTAAAAAGACCTAGCATTAGGTAGATATGCTGTACAAGACCACTTTAGACTATTGAAAGAAAGGATGTTACTTTGAGGACTAAGGTATGCCCAACCCAAAACATAGTGTTTCCTTCCTTCCTTCCTTCCTTCCTTCCTTCCTTCCTTCCTTCCTTCCTTCCTTCCTGCCTTCCTGCCTTCCTGCCTTCCTGCCTGCCTTCCTGCCTTCCTGCCTCCCTGTCTTCCTTTTTCATGCGTTTTTCATTTCTTTCACTGCTGCAAGGGAAACTTTATTGTTTCCATTTGGTCCCCAGCTTGGGAGAAGGGCTCCAGGGCAGTGGCATTGTGGCTGACAGACTAGCAGGTTCAGATGGAGGTGCACAGGCCAGCAGGGGAGGCAGAGGGCCCCTCGCAGGTGGATGAGTGCTGCAGACGCCTAGTCATGTTTGAGAGAGAGCCTCTCGAAGAGATCCTCTCCCCACTCAACCTGGGGCCTGATCTGTCTGCTAAGGTGGGTCATGGGGTCACCCATTTTCTTGAGGTGTTTCACCTCCTCGTGCAGGAAGTGGTTCTCCAGGAAGCAGAGATGGGGGTCTGTGTGTGGACCCCGCGGCATGCAGGTCCAGAAAGGTCTTGGTGATGGTCTTCTCCAGGACCAGGGCAGCTTCCATGACATCCAGGGTTCAGTCCCACCCTTCCAGGGGCGGCTCTGTACATCCTCAAAGAGGGCGCAGCCTCCAGGCTGGTCCTGCAGCTTTAAGAAACCCTCGACCCCTTGCTCCTTAGCCAGCTTGCAGACGTGTCCACCGCCCTTCCAGACCACATTGCTGCCGTCCAAAAAGAAACCCAGAGAGAGGGAGGTGTAAGAGGCCCGCTGGGGTAGGTGGACCAGACGCTGGATGCCGGCCTCAGCTTCAGCGGAATAATTCTGATGGATCCGAGAGCCCATGACTGGTCGGGTTGGAGTTCACCACACACAAAATGAAAGGGTTAGCAGGTCCCCAAAAGAGGGGATGGCCAAAAAGATGGTTTCCAAGGTGACGCCGGAAGGGAAAGGAGAGCGTGGAGGAAGGGAGTCCCCGGATCTGATCTGTTCAAACACTGTTGAAGCAAGACACAGAGCCTCGGGTCACAGGGCGAGCTCAGGGCAATCAGCTCAAATGCTTGCTCAAGTTGAACATTGTTGAATAAGGAGCACTCCTGGTGGTGGAGTGGCTCTGCACTGACCTGAAATCTGCAAGGTTGAGGATTTGTAACCATCAGCCTGATCATCATCGACGTTTACTGTCTGGGAAACCCAAAAGCAGATCTCTGTGTGTTGGCATCAACTTGATAACCATAAGGATAATGGATACATTTGAGTTGTGGCACTGTAGAAGAACATTGACAGAACTATGGACTTCTTAAAGGACAAAGTGAACTGTCTTGGAAGACGCATGACAAGAGTGCTCATTGGAGGTAAGGATGACAGAACTTCATTTTACATTCTTTATGTAGATCAAGAGAGAGCTGTCCCTGGAGAAGGCCATCATGCTTGGTAAAGTATGGAGACAATGAAAAGAAGATTATCTTCAGTAAAACAGATCGACACAGTGAGTGCAATCATCTGCAGAGGCATTGAAAATCTGAGTATTCCGTAGGACTGGACAATGATCTGTTGTCATTGTATTGTGCAGTCTCTGAGCATCAGAACAGATATGCATTTCCTTGCTTGCTTGCTTGTTTTTCATTTCTAAGATGCAGAAGCTAGAATAAAACAACGTAGACTTTCAAAAACTTTTGATAATTTTACTAGTTTAGACCTAAGCAATCTACTGCTGGATACCTGGGGGATAGAGACGCGGCCAGCTGAAAGTTTAGAACCTCAAACCCACCAGTGGCTCTATGAGAACATGAAGAAGTGTCGGCTCTAATAAAGATTTACAGGCTCAGAAATCCACAGCGAAGTGTTTCTCCTCTGTCCTGTGGGGTCGCCACAACTGGAATTGACTCTAGCAGAGAGGGAGAGAGTGAAGCTCTTAAAAAGTCTCCACTATATTTCAGGATTTCCTTTGTGATCTCTTTGTCATTAATATAAAAAGAAAATCATTAAAAGAACATCATCCAAAAACATTTTTGTTTTTTAACTCCTGTTCCCATATTAAATCCAACCCTGACAAACATAATACGGAGTGATACTCTATAAATTTCTCAAGATAAGGAAAACATTTTAGAATTATACCCAGACATTACTGAGATGACTGACTCATATTTCAAAATACGTATGATTTATGTTTTAAAAAATGTAAAGATGTAGAAAATTTCACCAGTTTTGATTTTCTTAAGTTGATTTTAACTACTTAAAATAGTAAAATATGAAATAAGGAAGTAATGAAAAATATATATCAGTAAAAAGTGTACCTAATCAATAAAATTAGAAATATGTATGTATATATACATGTATATATAAGAATTGATATATCTGTTCTTGTATATTTATTAAAGTTGTTCCTTTTGGTAGTGCCCCAGAATTCTTAGGTTTTCTTCAGCTTTTTTTTTTAACAGCTTAATTCTCTTGTATTTTACTCTTGAGAGATTTATTGTTCTTGAGATCACTGATTCTTTTGGGGGGCATCACTGCCCTCTGGTGGTCATGGGAGTTACCCAGCGCTGCTCCTGAGCTGCAGTCCCACACTCAACCATTATGCCACCGGGGCTCAGCCCCACCGATTCTCGATTACTTTATTTCAATCCTTCTGTTTTATTCTTTTGATGTGTCATCCTGTTTAAAAAGTTTAGTGTTTGCCTTTTGAATTTATATTTGGAGTCTTGAATTAATTTTGGTTTTTCTTTTTTTCTCTTTGGATAGGTTGTGTAGTGTCTTTCTGAGTTCTTGTATAGTTACCTCCTGTTTTTAAACTATTTCCATCAAACCTTTTTTTTTTTTCCAATGATTTAAAGAAGCTGGAGATCATTACCTTAATTGTCTTCATGGTAGGTTCCAAAGTTTTGGTTTTTGTTCTCCAAGATCTTTTTGGGTTCCACATCTGTATGTATTTATTTAATTTAATTGTATTCCTTGTTTCTGGATCTGTTTCTTTCAAGATTTAGCTAATGCTATTTTTGCTGACACTTTATGTCATTGAAGGGCTCAGATTTTACTTGGGTGTAGGCTGGGTGTAGGCTGACAGACATGTAAGCAGGTGATACCATTTTGAGTTCTGGGCTTTTAAGGAAATAGTAAATCTGTGCTGTCCTGATTCTCTGCCATGCTACACACCAAACTAATACTGCACCTTCACTAGGTCCACCTGTCACCAGTGCTCAGTGCTGCAGTGCTGGCCTGGAGATTTCCAGGAAGACTTTGGGAGCTGGGTTACAGCTGAACTACATCTTCCCTATCAGGTTAAATGCAGTGAGGAGAGAGGGGCCCTCTAAACTCCAGTGCAATGTTGGTAAATCTTCCTGCCCAAGTTTTTACTTAATCTTCCCCTAATTTTGTGTGGGGAAAAGTGTCAGTATCCTCCATAATGTTAATTTGGGGCTATTGTGAAGACGAAGAGTTTCAGCAAACAGTGGAAGTCCAGAGAGCTAAGGCCAGGGGTGGTTCTGCAGGTGTCATGCCAGGCAGCACAGAATCTGCTGCTTTTTAAAGGATTCCACCCTCAAATGTAATTGACAGATATTTCCATTCCTCGGGGGAGATCCAGAATTCAGGAAGCTGAAACCTATTTTTATTCCTGAAATCCTTTTGCAGTGGGTTTTATAGGGACTCCAACTACACTACCATATTGGATTTCTGACGTTCATTTCTTGTAGGCAGCAAATGATTTGATCTCTTCTTTTAAATATATTCTGATGTTACATACCTTCCCCTTAGATCTATTTAGAATATTTAAATTCAGTAAGATTATTTGTCAGATTCAGTTGAAACCTGTGTCTTAATAACCTAGGGTTGTGATAACACAAACACCATTCATTGTTGACATTAAAAATGAGAAATTTGGTTTCTCACATCACAAGAAAGTAGAAGTCTGGATTCATGAAATTAGGAAGGGTTGTGTCTTTGTCTATATCACCTTCTAGGTGTCCATAAATACAATCAAATTGGTTCCAACTCACAGTGAGCCTCAATACCACAACATGAGACATTGCTCAGTCCTGAAACCTATTCATAGTTGCTCTGTGTTTGAGCCCATTGTTGCACTTTCTTTTTGTTTTGATTGGGGGGGCATCACTGCCCTCTGGTGATCGTGGAAGCTACCCAGCCCTGCTCCTGAGAGCCACCGCTGAATTTGAACCGCCAAGCCCGCAGGCTGCAGTCCTGCACTCAACCACTTAGGCCACCGGGGCTTAGCCCTGTTGCACTTTCTAATAGCTTGTTTGCATTCTTTTATATTCACCTGATTCCATTTACTTCTAGCTCATTTTATGTATTTTTCTGTGCATAATCATATAATTCACATGTTATCAGATATAGTACTCAATCTCCTCCAAAAAGACCTAGTTAACACTGTTACAAACAAAGTGTTTTTTACCTATATTGTTGTTGCAAGCCAAAAACTATTTGAGTTATTTATAGGAATAAGACCTAACATTTCTTAACAGTGGAGCTGCCAATGGGTGGGTCGAAATTTTGGACGATGGCACAGCATTAAGGGACCTAACGTGCCTTGTCAAGAATTCAGGGAAATGTGGCCAATTTCCAAATTTGATAGGGCAGTGATAGCATTTCACTAGGAATGGAAGGTAGATGTGACAACCATTTTTGTGTGCTTCTGATCAATTTGGGGGATCCTAGCCAGTGACCAGTATTAAGAAGAAAAGTGAATGTCCTTGATACAACTGTGTAAGCAAAAACCACACTCACTGTCACAGAGTCAGTTCCAACTGATAGGGACCCTGGAAGTCAGTGCAGAACTGTCCGGTGGTATTCCAAGACTGCAACTCTTTGAAGAAGGAGAAGACTCAGCTTTCCCTGGCATTATGCTGGGGGTTTCAAATTGCTGATCTTGAGTTGGCAGCCTAACTTATAGCCACTGTAGTACAAGGGCTACTTTTATATCTGTACCAAGCAAGTCAAAAAGAGAACTCAGCAATGTGCATTAACAATCACTTGTAGAAGGCAGCCATCTTCTCCAGTTCTGTCTGCTTATGATTTGCTATTAGATGACATTGACTTGGTTCTGACTCAGATAGACCCTGTAAAAAACAGAATAGAACATTGCGCAATCCTGTGCCATCCTGCCAAGGGTTCCTAGGTTTGAGCTCATTGCTGCAGCCGCCATGTCAATCCATTTGTGAGGACCTTCCCCTTGTGACCTGGTAGAGGTTTGGCCTTCTTGGTCACCATGTTTCCCTTGTCCAACAGATTTCTCCATTTTTGAAGAAATTTCCTATCTGTGCTTATTTCACTTTGGAAAGACATAAATTATAATCCAGACTTGACAGGACCAGAAATGGAGAAAAATTTTATCTGGGAACATAACACACCAGGATTATCATCAGTAATTGCATTTGGTAATTCAGAAGATGTGGTTTTTAATTTCTAGTTGATGCTGAATGAGTTAATAATTTTGGGAATGATGTGACAGGATTATTATGCTTAGTCATATGAAAAATTCATGAATTTAGAAAGAAGCAAAAAGTGATATGTTAAGGGTTGAATTGCTTTCCCTCAAAATATGTACTTAAATCCTAATATATACACCCATGGATCTGTAAAAGCATTTTTTATTTGGTGTTTTATTTGTCATATCAATGTAGAATTCACTTTTATATGAACAAACTTTTAATTACAAACACACACACAAACACATACACTCGCAGCAGAATACGTGAAACTGTTCTCTAAAGCAAGAGACGCTAAGAAATGAAGACCTGAGAACCATAGAAGCAAGAGAAGTACATGACTGATGCACATTTATTTTTGCCTTGTTAACGGTGAGAAAATATGTTTGCACTGTTTAAAACTGTTTACTTACAACCAAACCCAAATATAGGTCAATGCCATAAAATTAACTCCGACTCACCATGTCCTTACAGAGAGGGTTTCAAAGGATGGACATCTTTACAGAATCAGGTAGTCTCTTCCTTGTCCCCTGAGTGGCTAGTGGAATTGAACTCTAAGGCTTGCTATTAGCAGTTCCACTTACCAACAGATCCACCATGGCTCCTTGTGTCAAATAAAATACTACATAAGTAAGAAAACAGGTATCAGTTACTTTTAGTTTGCTAAGAGTATTATTTACAATTTATTTTATTAATTTACATTTTATTTTTTATTAATGATTGTTGAACACTACATACAAATCAAGGACTGTTTTCTCTATCATGTACATGATTAGAACATGTCAGTAATTTCCTTTGCTTCCTTATTTTCTTCATATATTTGGTAATGCTATGTGAATACTAAAATAAAAGATTCTACCTTAATATTATTTGTTAATTCTTCTATACATTTATTAACATGTATTTGCCTGGCATGTCTATTTTTCTATTTTTGAAATGTGGAAAACTTTCATTCTGTTCACAGTTTCCTATGTTTATACTATTCATAAGTTCTTTAATTTTTTTCATGTATACATGTAGCATAAAAATTAACCTATAATGTTTATAGAAGAATATAATCCTTGAATATCTTATAATTTGTAATCATCAGATCTCTATAAATGTTAATAGTTATATTTAACTAACAGTAAATTTAAATTTCATAACCTCTAACTAAATGACAAATTATTTAAATATTAAATAATTGTTATTATATCAATAATTTATTCCATTAATTTAATTTCTAATAATGATAAGTATATCAAAGTTCAATTTTAATATCTAATTATGTAATGTGGGGATTTGTATTTAGTGTTTTTTATTTAGTTTTCAATAACTTCTCATTGCTTTATTTTCTGTCTTTGAATATCATCACATTGTATAAATATAACCCTACAATTGCTAGATTGCTAAAAATATTAATCCAAATTTGAGTATCATTTACTTTATGATCTAATTTACTTACTTAATAACATATAAATACATACATTCCTCTCTTGTATCTTACTTTTTAAGTTATTCTACAGAGGCCAGAGTGACACAGTAGTAAAGCGTTTGGCTATGAACAAAAAGTCAGATGTTCAACCTCTCACATTGCTATGTGGAAGAAAGATGTAGATGTCAACTTCCATAAAAATGTATATCCTTTGTCTTGAGAATGATGATGGCAACAAATAACAAATGTTGCCTGAATACAATTGGCATGTAATGATTGTGATAGGATTTGTATGAGCCCCCAATAAAATTATTTATATAATATATATAAATTAATATATATTATAAATTATATAGTTTATATTAATTTGGGGGGCATCAATGCCCTCTGGTGATCATGGGGACAAATTTTTAAAATGTGTATCATTGAAAAGCTCATGATGCAGTTCTACTCTGGCTTACAGGGTTCTGTTGTTGGGGTTTTATTTCATATGAGATATGGTTGATAAAATAGCACAAACTGTCTATTCAGCAATTGAAACTTCTAGTCATACTCCCTAACATCTGCTTTGAAAGGAATCACAGAATGGAAGAAAATAATGAGCCACACCCAAAATAATTACAGAGGCCAGGCTAATTAGATAGACTGATAGAAGCTCCAAATTTATGACCCTCAGTCACCCCTCAAGCCTGGAACTGACTCATCCCCTTGGATCAATTTTTAACCAGAAAATAGGGGATGGGACCAATAAGGTCGACAGTGAGAGGAGGGAGCATGCATACCTGAGAAAAAGCAACCATCTGTGAACAGAACGACAGCAGCTTGTTCCTAGGGACAAACTGGAGAAGGGGTAGCCCAAAGGGGGAAATACAGGTGGTAGTAAGAGAAGAGATGTGGCATTGTGGGAATCTCAATCAATGATGAAATAAAACAAAACAGAAAATAAGGAAACATATTTGTTCTGTAAACATTCACCGATGCACCTAAATTAAGAAAATTGCAGAATATTTCCCAAACACTTGAAATGTAACCTCTTTATAATCTCCAGACTTGTCTAAGAAAAACCTGATGATTCATCTGTAGATACCATGCAACATAGATGTTTGATTGACCTTCTTTACTCAGAGAATCAATTTATGCTCCTTTGTGAATGTCTATCTTGTAGAGAAAAATTGCTAGGTTCTTTTAAGTACAGGCATTTCATCAAATGAAAAATAAAATATAATTTTATATTTGGCAACTAGATATATTGATGTGTCTTAGGAAAATACAACATCCCAGAGGGCTTTAACTGTAATTATTTGCAGTCCTTAGGAACTATACAGGAAAAAAAGTCATTGAAACTGCTATGAGAACCACTTTCTAAAAAGCTAGGTTTTTCTTTTGTTTTGACTGGTTGTCTTGGTAGTGTTATCATAGGTCTTCAGAAAAACAAATAAAGTAATTGAGATAACAAAATATAACACAATTTCATTTCATGCAGTTCTTCATATCTGAGATTCCCATTTATGCAAACCTTTTCTTAGTCAGTCCACTTAGTCCATGCTAATCAGTCACCCAAAGTAGAAAATTTACTTATCTGTATTCAAATAACTTTTCCTTGTACTTCAAAGGTGAATTATATAATTCATTATTCACCAAATGATCAACAGTATTGTCAGATAAATTATCAGGGATTCTGCATTGATATTCATCAGTAGATCTATGTGCAAAGAAATCCATGCTACCGAATGTGTTTCTATACTGGATGTCTGCTTTTATTAATTAATGTGTTATGTAATAGTATTATATCACTGATAAAATACTTCAAAGACTGGAAGGAGAAAGTAATTGATATCTACAGTACTTGTCATTCTCTTCATTAGATAATTGCATTTCCCTTAGAGGAAAATGCTTTTCAATGCAATTTGCATGGAACACCTACATTTTATATTCTCTATCCATTCATTCATATACATCTTTCAATATATTCTGACCTAATTTTTCAATCTTATAAAGTCTGGGTCCCTTTATCAGCAAGTCAAAACATTAACTATTGCTTACACAAGTCTAGAACTCTTGATCTATCTTTTAACATTTCTATGTCTAGCTACATTGACATCTATGTTCTATATAACATTATCATATTGTTAAAAATAATTACTTATCACATGCATTGCCTTTCTCACACATGGGTAATCAGATAGATAATGGCATGCCCATTAGGAGTATTTAGTTTAGATTGTTTTTCAAATGAGATTATGGTAAAAAGCAGCCATTCATATATGGAAGGTTTCAGTAAATTGTGCAGGGATATTCATAAATTGAGTTTATTTTCCTATATTGCCCCAATCAGTGTTATTTTTAAGAGCAGAAGAAAGTCAGAACGAGATCTAGTATATGAAGATGAAAGCAACATCAGGGTTGGAGGAAAAATTAATAATTATCTGTGATATGTATATGGCACACTCCTGTTTGCTGAGAGTGGAGAAGACTTGAAGCACTTGCTGATAAAGATCAAGGATAGTGGCCTTCAGTATGGGTTACAACTCAATGCAAGAAAGTAAAAATTCTCACACCTAGACAATAGGTAATGTCATGATTAAGGGTGATAAGTTTGAAGTTTTTAAGGATTGGGTCTTGCTTGGGCACACAACCGATAGTTGTGGAAGTCGCAAGAAAAATAAATATTACACTTGGTCAATCTGCTGCAGAAGATCTCAGAAAAGTGTTGAAAAGTAGAGCTGCTATTTTGAGAACAAAAATAATCCCGACTCAAATTATGAACTTTTCAACTACCTCCTAAGCAGGAGAAAATTAGACATTGAATAGGGATGACCAAAGAAAGATTAATGCATTTGAATTATGGTACTGGAATATTGAAATTACCATGGACTGCCAAAAGAACAAGCAAATACATCTCAGAATAAGTACAGCCAGTTTTCTCCTTAGAAGCAAGGACGATAAGACTTAATTTCAAGTATTTTTGGACATGTCAGAAGAGACCGTTTCTTAGAGAAAGGCATGATGTTTGGTAAAGTACAGGGTAGCAAAGCAAATGAAGACCCTCAGGGACATCGATTCACACAGTAGCTGCAACAATGGACTCAAACATAAGAAAAACTGTGCAGGTGGGACAGCATTTCATTCTAATGCACATAAGGTTGCCGTGACTTGAACCCAACTTCAAAGCACCTAATAGCAACAATTTAATCATTGTGTGCATGCTGATTTGTTAGTAGTCTGAATATTTATATGTTTAAATGTGTGTTTTGGTACTATATATTTGTATTACTGAATCAGCTAATAAGCAGTATAAAATTGTGATTTGATGCTTTATTCTACTCTCTTTGTACTTTCACTGGGACACATTTTTTTAAAAACCTGATTTTGGAGCCGAGCCCCAGTGGTGCAGTGGTTGTGCGTGGGATTGCGGCCCACTGAGACGGAGGTTCAATTCTGGCAGCGGCTCAACAGGAGCAAAGGCTGGGCCCCCTACTCCTACCACCAGAGGGCAGTGATGTCCCCCCAAAAACAAAAAAAAAAGCCTAATTTATCTAACAAAAAACTCATGCTATATCAATATGGTGATGTTACTGGGAGAAAATTGTTGACAAATGAACCTCTCCCCTTGTCTTTGAACTCCTATCATAGGATTAAGGGAATTATCCAGATATCATCAACTTTAGGTGCTGTCCAGCTCTTAGTTAGATCCAGCTCTTAGTGACCCTGTGTAGAGCAGAACAAAACAGTGCCTTGTCTTGTGCCACCAACATTGCTTCAACCACTGTACCAGTGCATCTTGCTGAGGTTCCTCCTCTCTTTCACTGCCATTTCACTTAACCCACCATGAAGTCCTCTATGGACTGCTCTGTCCTGCCATCATGTCCAATGTGTGTGAGAATGAGGTTCATCTTGTATCCAAGGACCCTGCTTCCTGTTCTTTTTTCAGCACACGTTTATATGGAACCACACCATGCAAATTGGTAAAACATTAATAGAGGGAATTGATTAGTTTACCATCCACCGAATTTACAAATGAGTATCTCTTTCTGACACTATCAAAACAAATTAACTGTGTGTAGCAAACAAGAAAGATCCTTGTGGAGATGGTATGGTACCAGAGTGTGCAGCGTTGAGACCATGAGACAGAGCAGAGGAGCCCAGCGGATAACAAGTGGCAGAGTGGCAATCTGCTTGGCCCACTAATGAAGCAGAGGCCAGTAGACCTTGATGTAGAGTGACAGAGGACCAGAGAGCAACATATCCACCAGAATTTCCCAGAAGACACATTCTTGACACCCCCCCCAAAAAAAATCAGCATCTCTAATGTTTTGTAACCTCATAGCTTCCTTTACAAAACCTTTAATTTTAAATATGTTTTTCATATCTTTTTTCCAATTTTAATTTATTATCTGATTCATAGAAGAAAAAATGTAATGGGAAGAAGAGATGGTATCAGAAAGGACAAATAAAGATGGTGAGTGGAGGGATATCTGATGTCTCCCTCCTTGCGACTGGCATTCAGGGTTTGGATATTCCCTTTCTGTGGATCCAGGGAGAGCAAGATATGCCATCATAATGTCATTTGCTTAGAAGGTTTTCCTTGGAAAAGTTTTTTTTAAAACTTGAGGTGACTGCCAGATTTTTTTGTGCTATCCTTCATCATTATAGTCAGGGTTCTAGAAACTTTCATTTCTCTCTCTCTCTCTCTCTCTCTCTCTCTCTCTCTCTCTCTCTCTCTCTCTGTTTTTCTCTCTTCTGTTTACATTCCTGCCTCAGTCTCTCTTTGTGTATTCTCCTGCTTTCTTCCTATAAGGAGATTTTATTTTGTATTGGATACATTGGACAATCAAGGTTAATCTTCCCCTAGCAAAGCACTTGGTTTAATCATAGCTGCATGCTCCTTTTTTGCCAGAAACAGTAATATAATTATACACAACCAAAGTTGCATTGCATAGAAGAATTTTGTTTTAACTAACATCCAGTAGCAACGTGATACTACATTTCAAGTAGAGAATAATTTGCCAATTGAAAAGGGCATCCATCACCATGCTTGCTTTTGGGATGCTTAAACACTCATTCGATTTCTCTAGATGTCCTTGTGATATCTTCTCTCTCTTTGACACAGATACTTTTGATAAAGTTGTTTTGCTGCAATATATGTTTCAATCATCACAAACTAGTTCTATTAAAGAAACTTTCTAATAGAAACTCGGCTCAAAATTATCAAAATTTCAAATCCCTTCTTAGTGAATGTCATGCTTGCTAAAATGGAGGGACAGAGAACAAGAGGAAGACCCTCAATCAGAGATTGGCACAGCAATCACACAAATGGTCTAAAAGCACAGCGATTATGAGAAAGGCACAGGGCCTACTCTGTGGCACCTCACAACAACAACATCAATGTAAAATGCAGTCTGACAAAAGATGGTATGCCTATTGTATCTTTGCAGTATTTAAAAAATCCACCAAGTGTTCTGAGTCTGTGTTTATTGGGAGTGATTTTTGCAAGGTACAGCACTTTCTTATACTTTAAGCTGCATACGGAAGCATGCCCCAAACTCTAAACT